>BLKR01003653.1:0-2500 GCA_011170035.1 Teleogryllus occipitalis | reverse complement strand
TACCATAGTAGATTTGAGAGTAAGTCCAGCTAAGGCTCTTGCTTTCATTTATGCTATTCCATTTTTTAATGTGTTGTTTTTCTTGAGTTTTCTAAAGGTTCTTTTTATTTTTAATAACTGTAGTAGATTCTGCATTCCACCATGGCACTTGGTGCTTTTCTTATTTTTCCTGTTGTTTGGGGAATTGAATCATTAGCTGCTGTAAAAATTAAATTAGTAAAATCACTTACTAAATTATTTATGTCTTGTGGGTTTAGATTGTCAGGTTTTGTGAAGTTGTCAATATTGATCCTAAAAATGTCATGGAACTTTTGTCATTTTACTTTATGTAAAATCCATTTAGACCAGCACCTAAGTTCAGAAACTGGTTCTTTAGACGAAATACGGATGTTAATTGGGTAATGATCACTGTCGTATAGGTTTGGGTTTGTAGACCATAGAATTCTTGCTGCATTATCATTAGAAGCAAAACTTAGATCAATTGCATTCTCTGTACCATTACTTATATTGAAATGTGTAGGCAAATCAACTACTCTTCAGTTACTTTCCCTCTTCTGCCGTTTTGGTTGAATCCCACACGTTGTTATTGAAACCACCCACTATTACATAGGTTTAGGTAGCTGCATAAGAATATTATCTAGTTCGTAGATGTCAAAATTTTGACTAATGGAAAAATAAATATTACAAACAATTATAAGAGTATTGCTTTTTCCCTTGACTGCAATGGCTTCTAGGGCAGTTTGTCGAGAGATTTCCTGCATGAAACAATCAGTCTTTACATAAATTGCTACTTCTCCACTAGCATTTTGTGTACTATTTCTATTTCGAATAGATGACTTTAATGCCAGATAATTTTCCAAAGTGATTTTCTTTGAAGTTGGTTTCCTGACAGCATAAAATCTCTGGTTTGGTATCTTTTATTAACAATTTCTGGTAGGGTAATCTTGCATAAAACCCATTACAGTTCCATTGTGTAATTTTCATTCAGAGGGTTTATTCAGATATTTCAGTGTCAGTTTCATCTTCCTGTGGTTGTGAATTTTTTAATTAATGTATTATTCTTGTGAATCTTATTTTTTATTGAACTTTCAGTAAGTAAAGGGAAAGTATCGGCTATCATTTTAATAATAGACTGAATATCATTTATGCAATCTCTAGCTATTAAGGTTGGATTGTTAGATCCAGATGCCATATCTATGAAATTTTTCAATTGGTTGTAGGTAAAGAGGAAATTATGACTCATAGTCTTAATTTTTTCTTTTAAAGGGCAAATATGATCTTCAAATGATTTAGTGATAGACTTTTCTTTGATGCTGCTTCCTTCAATTACCACTTGTATTTTTTTTCTTCTTGGGCTGTTTTCCTGACTCCATTTTGGGGTTTACCAGGTTATTTTCTTGTTCAATCTGTGATGAAGAGTCTGATGAAAGAGTTCTTTTAGATATAGTAGAGACAATATTACCATTCACTTCCATGGTTTCATGCTGATTTTGTGTATATACTTATGTGGTTTTTTCATTAACTGAAGATTCTGACAATTCACAGGAAATATCCCTAATATGTTTAGATTCTGTGGGAACACTGCTTAGGATGGTAATCTTATTATGATTAGAGGTGTTAGGAGAAGGACATTGTCCAGCTAAGTGCCCTGTTCGGTGAAAATTAAAGCAAGACATGTCATCGGTTGTAAATAATATCCGATATAATGAACCATCATAAAACACACTAGTAGATTCATTTAGTAAATCTACATCTTCAGAAGGAACATACACTTGTCTGTGGAAACTCATGATGTAGGAAAAACCCGGTCCAGAGTCACCAGCTTCTGCAAATGAGATTTTAGATGCCAATTTGATATTGTGTTTTGTGAACTCATTTTCTATGACTGAATGCGGAATGATGGGTAAACATTAGAAATAATTATTCTTTTGGCTTTTGTTAGAAGAGGTCTCAACTTCACTTCATAGTTTTTGATTTTAATAACTTTATGACTGTTCGTAAGGTAGTCAGCAATAGTTTTAGTACTTAGAAATATACACACACTATTATTAGCAATTCGTGATATGAACCTTATTTCACTAGCATCTATAATGTTAGATAGACTGTTAATATAATCTTTAATAGTGAAACCTTCTTGTGCGTCAATAATTATGATCCTTGGTGGGAAAGACTTCTGTCGACAGTGCCTGACTTTGACTTATGTGCGCCCAAGGCTGTCAAATGTTTTAGCGCCCCCTTTTTAAATTTGTTTTTTTGACGTAAAAGTTATTTATAATATTTTGAATTGAAAATGTGCGATATTTGTAAGCGATGCAAATATTGTATATATACACAATATGTATACATATACATATATATTGATTATATATTTGCATTTTTTATAACATCTATCATTTTAGGTCAATAAATTAAAAATAAAAGGTAATTATAAAAGAATTTCCATGTTTGAGAATTATATACATTTTGTTAGAAAAATTAGGATATTAAATTCAAAATAACT
>BLKR01003652.1:0-136057 GCA_011170035.1 Teleogryllus occipitalis | reverse complement strand
GGCTGGGGGGCTGGGGGGCTGGGGGGCTGGGGGGCTGGGGGGCTGGGGGGCTGGGGGGTGGGGGGCTGGGGGGCTGGGGGGCTGGGGGGCTGGGGGGCTGGGGGGTTGGGGGACTAGGAGACTGGAAGATGGGTTGAAAGCCGTGGGCGGGGAGAGGCCAGAGGGCCGGGGGTTGAGTTGTATCAGGAGGACTGGGAGCGCGAAGCGAGAAAGCGAAGTTGGGCGTGAGTGAGGGCCGAGGTGATCTTTCCAGTTTCAGCTTAGCGGCGCCGCGAGTTTCATCTAGAAACGTCTGATGAAGCGTGTTTCTCCAGATACACAATATCGTAATTACCAACTTAATTGAGACTTATACCTCCGTCTTGCCTGGATGCGCCGACAAAGAAATCGATTAGAGTCGTTCCTGCGCTTACAAAAACCGCAGCAGGTGAACGCTGGTAACCTTTTATGTGTTTACGTGAGGTGTTTGTGTAAACTGTAGACACAGCTAGTTGAAACAATCGCAGCTTAGGTAACATCACATTCAAACCCTTCAAAATTTAATTTAAAACTTATGGAAAATATCTGCTCAGGTTGGTAACAAACTGGTACAAATCTGTCCTTTTTGACTTTATTTATAATATACATTTTTGTACTTGGCATTGTCAAATAATCGTAAATTTCAAAAAAGTTAACTTCGTTCCAATATTCGCATAATGTGGAAATTCAAGTAGCGCAGACGTACCTGTTTAAGTCGAAAATTTTATTTTCAGAAGAAAATGTTCCAATTATGTTCATGTAATCTACAATAAATCTCTTAGTAATGAGTTAAAATAATGCTTGTATTTGTTACATTCACACTCGTTCTTATTTCAGGAAATGTTTGTTTCTCTTAAAAGAATGTTATAAGTAAGCCTATTATAATCATTTAGAATTCACATTGAGATTTGACATTGAGAAAGTAATTGGAAATAGAGGGATAAAGCGAACAAACAGAATTTAGGGACTTCAGAAATCTCGTAAGTAACCATGACGCAGCCGCTGCCACCGCCGAAACTTCTTCGGGTCATACTTGGTACCCCCACTCCTGCTCGTCCTAGTCAGCCAAACCCATCCCGAGCCTCCTCGCTTCGATCTTACCGCCACCGGCCTCTCGCCTCCCATTTTCCCTGCCTCTGCTCTTCGCATCGCTCCGCGCATATCCCGCCCTGCCCTCCGTGCCGCGCCGTCCCTGCCGCTGCTGCGACACAGGATATTAATTCGCAAACGGAGCGAGTCCCGGCGCCCCAGTTTCCGCGGCCCTCGCCGCCCTCCGTCATAATCACTCTTGTGTTCCAATACCACGTCATTAAGCTCCGACCGTGGAGAGAGTGCGGGGGTGGTACGCGGATGTGGACCGGGCCAGGAGAGACGTGAAGGGTAATCTTGGTCAGAAGTTCTAGCGGTGAGGTGACGCCACGGCAGTGCGGCGAGATGGGGCGCGGCGAGATGGGGCGCGGCGGGGCGGCGGGGCGGCGGGGCGGCGGGGCGGCGGGCCGGCGGAGGGGTGGCGGGGCAGCGGAGGGGCGGCGGGGCAGCGGGGCGGCGGGAAAGGTTGTGGGTGGTGCGGGCGGAAGGGGGCAGCCGGTGGGGCCGGGAGGCGGGGGCAGCGGGGATAGGGCGGCGGGGGTGGGGCGGGGGCGGGATCGAAGCGGGCGGCGTAGGCGGAGGGGGCAACTGGAGCGGAGGGACGAGGCAGGTGTGTGGCACAGTAAGGAACGAGGATATCGTGCAGAGATGTGTTGTTAATACCTGGTACGTTTAAAAGTGCACTGTTCTCTCCGCCTTCTCATCTTTGTCACCTCCGTGGTGTACGAATTTCGCTGTTTCCGTAAGATCTAATCAGAACTGTTATATGTGTTCTTTGTGACGAAGTGGAATTGGAGATAGTGTCCTGTACTGTTTAGATTTGTTGAGAGTCGCACTGCATAGTGCTGTCGAAACATATAAATAGTACTGATATGAACGTTCATTGAATATTAACATTACGAAATGTAATACGATGATGAAGGGTTGTGGGACAGAAAGTTTTAGTCACTAAAATTTAGTGATGTAAATTAGAAAATTCAAAATATTAGAGAATCGGGTGAAATTGAACGAAAATGTGCCAATGATTCTCGAAATTATTAAAAGATATTAATTTACATCTTATCTCCTAATTTCTCATATTTTCAATTTTTTATAATGGTTTTGTATGAGTTACAGTAACTACATTCTGCTAATGAATTAGTTTACTCTTCATCAACACACTCATAAAGTTGTATAAATAATAAAATGCAAGAGTTTATCTGAATTGAACATTCATATTTCAATGCAAAAGACATACAAAGATACACAATAATGAAGGAAAGCTGTAGTAGTCCTACATTTTAAAACGCAACGAAAATTTAAAAAATCTATTCCCAAGCAAACGTAGCCTCGTACATTTTACAATTCTCTCTCCTCACAGCTGTTTCGCGTTGACTCGCAACGCGCACAGCGCCGGAAAAGAAAATTACGATCCGCCGTAAACTAGGCTACTAAACCTAGTGGCGCAAAGTGCACACAAGCGAGCGTATACGTGAAGTGCTGGGAGAGAATGCGGTGGCGTGGCGTGGAGGGACGAGCAGCCAAACTGGACGTGTGGTGGCGGGGAGGAACGAGACGTGGTGAAATGGGTTGAAATGGGGCGAGTTGCTGTGGCTGCACAAGAAGTGCACGGAGTTTATGGTGGAGAGGGAACTGGACGAGGTAGAAAAGGGCGAAATGGAACACAGGTGAATGGGACGAACCGGAATTGAACATAATGGATTAGAATGGATATGGGTGACGTGTAATGATCTGCGACGAGATGGGACTGTACGGAGTGCATCGAGAGGGGTCGGTACGGAGTGTCTCGGGATGTGTTGGAAGTTATGGGTCTCGGATGTGCCGTCTCGGAACGTATCGGGCTGGGATGCAACAAACTGGAACGTGTCGTAACCAAACAGATCTGGTCGGAAGTTGTCGGGACAAACAAAATCAGGAGGAAGGGAGCGGAACGAGACGGATGAGGTGGGAGGAAGCGAGAGCTGGAGGAAAGAGGAGGGACGGAAAGGCACGAACAGCGCAGAGGAAATCGGAGGAAGCGGAATGGAAATAGAAGTAACTGAACGGAGCGGGATGAAGAGAGACGGAGAGGATCTGGAAATGGTAGAGAGACAGGGTAGAACGTGATGGGACAACGGGACTCAGCAGGGCGGTTCGGATCGGAATGTAGTGTGATGTGATGTGATGTGATGTGAGGGGCTGATACGCGATGGTGTGGAGTGGAGTGGTGTATGTGTGTGAGGGGGCGGGGCAGGGTGCGGCGAGGAACAGAAAAAGAAGATGCGTGAGGAATATGACGAGGCAGACAGCGTGAAGTGGGCGGCGGAGGCTACTTCTTCTTCTTCTTAAATTTTTAAAAAAAATTTGTTGCGTCGTTGACGCAACGCGTCTCTTAGCCCTTGTTGGGCGTTGAGCGCTTTTGTTGGAGTAATCCTACGTTACCAAGTCATTACTATCATAGAGTAATTACTGTATTTGTCAAGTCTCGTCACGTCGCAGTCAGTGCCTTTTATCCCTTCGGCCAGGGGCTCGACGACGTTAGGTCCCGGGGTTCCTGGCCGGTCACCCAACCAGGAGCCCGCGAGTCTCGAATTCGCTTAACCTTCGTGACTTCACGGAGCGTAGTAAATGCATTCGGCTAGCGCCGCCGGCTTGACCCGCGGATCCTTTCTGCGGAGAACGTATGACAATAAACGCGGCAAGTTCACTCCGCGACGGGCCGCGCCGCGGTCCGTGCCCCACCGCCAGGACGCTTTCGACACGGCTTGGAACATACGCGCGCGTGGAAGCCAGGCCCCGACTCCCGCCAGCTTCCTACGCTCCTCGGCCGCATTGAAACCTACGCGTCTCTGAATACGGTTCTCGAAATATACTTTTTTTTCAATTTATTTCTTCCCGTTCGACTTTCGTCTTTCGGGGATTTGGACGGGTACAATGTTACATACAATGAATTTACTTGGCCATTCTCAGACAAATGCGGGTCTCGGTATAACCCTTCACTATATTTAAAATTTCATATTTGTATAACTTGACTAAGGGAAGTTTACATTTATTGTTTAGAAGTGGAGGGGTGTGTTTTATGGGAAATTGTGGCGAATGCTTTTTAAGAATTAGGGAGGGAGAAAGAGGTCTTTGGGGAATCTGGATCTAATGCGTGAAGGATAATGAGCGTTTTGACCGAGATTGAATATTGGAGTCTTGGGACATGTTGGGAGGAGAGAATCATATTTTTGAGAGGTTTGTGAGATGAGTTCTGAGAGGAGAGGTATTTGAAGCTCTCGGTGTATTTGTGAGTTTGAAATGAATCAAGGGGCTTTCAAGGTTTGTCTTAGCTATTTGTTTTGAACTCGAAGTATACTGAACACGTATATGTAATTTGAATACATAATACGTATCTGGATATGATATCGTAGGCTTCCGCGGCCAGAGTCATGATCTGGGCTGTCCGGGTGGCGCCGCGTCGAAGGCTGGGGTGCCGACATATCGCGGTCCTCTTCAGGGCAGTACAGCCCTGAAGTCGTCGGCACCCCAGCCTTCGACGCGGCGTCACCCGGACAGCCCAGATCACGTATCTGGATATGTTTTTATCACGATTATTACTAAGATAAGAGAAGGTAGCCTCATGTGAAATGTGTTCGAAATAAAAACATTAAAGGCCATTAAAAAATGTCGTAATTCATATTCATATATTTAAAAAAATATTTTTACCATTTCATTTATATTCGTTTCACCAGTGGTTTAATTTGTACAATAACTGAGTCTCGGTTCGAAGGGAACGTATATTGGCCCAGTTTAACAGAGGTCGGAAATGACTGAGGTCCCTAGACTGCGCTAGGATCCCTGACTGCCCTCCACAAGATGAAGCCAACAGAAGCGGTAGCTGTTCGCGGCGTGCGGTTCCAAAGTAGCCACCCACGCCCGGACCACCAGGTAGAGACAGAAGAAAGGCGGCCGGCGCCGGTGGCCCTCAGACCCCCCTCGGTCCCCAGGGGGCGTGGTCGGCGGGGCGCCCTGCGCCCATTGTGGCCCTCTTTTGTGGGCCCTTCAGCGCCGCCCCCGGCGCGCGTTCAGTGTCACCGGCAGTCATAACGTGCCGTGACGGAGTCGCCGACAGCCTGACAGCCCGCGCGGTGGGCCCGAACGACTGCTCCCTAGTGTAATTTAGATACAAATACTTGGAAAAAATACGTAGAAAATGTGATACGTACTGTACGAATGTAATTGAATGATTGGTAAGTAGAAATCATAATGATAATAATAATAATAATGATAATAAGAATAATAATTTAATTTGAATTACTTCCTTTATGTACTACTGTAATAGAAATTTTGAAAGTGGTCAGGCGGAAGAGCAGGCTAAATGGCCAGAGCCTTGCCACCAATAAAGACATGTATTTATTTAATAATAAAATAATACGAAGAAGAAGAAAAATGTAAAGTGAGAAATTCGAATTGGTATTAGGTTTCAGATGGTAATGATAACGTTATCGTTCCTATGAATCTAAAATGAAAAAATATTTGAATTATTTATGAGCCTTCCATGGAAGTATTTGGACCAAAAATTGGACGAATTGGCGAAATGAAAAGAAAAAACGATTAAAATGAGCATATTCCGGTTTTAAACAATTTTTCAAGATGCGTTATCAATTTTAAAAATTTGTAAATATATTTACTACATGGAAACGGATTGGTGTATATACTTCATTAAAAAATTGTTGTGTGTTGGAGTGTCCATTCTTATATAAAACCATTAACATTTGTGTTGTTTATTCTTGGATTATTGCTCGCTGTTTGTCAGTATTCCACTACTTAGAAATAACTACGTATATAATTATAATGTTTATTTTATTGTCAAATTATTGAAAGATGTATTTCGTTAAGCGCGTATTACATCCTCCACTTTCAAAATATTCCATATTATCAAGAAACTATTAAAAAAAACATATTTGTTGATTAATAATGTATTTAAAAAAATTATTTTTGATCTCTTTTCAATAACATGGCCATTCACGATCTACGACACAATGAAGACAAATTTAATTTACAGTTAATCAGCGTTCCTTAATTATTTATTCGGTGTTGAGTTTCAAATTAATTATGAACACTTTATTTATTGACAAGTTAATTTGTCAACGCATTTCTATCCAATTTGGCCCAGTGTGCGGTACGTCGGGAGGCTTTCGGCCAAGAAGTTATTTACAGCCGCTTAAGGGAGGAAACGCTACTGTGGGGGCGGGCGCCAGTCCCAGGCCGCTGCCACCGGGCCCACTCCCGCCCCCCCCCCCCGGCCCCCGCCCCCTGCCTTGTCCCTCCTCCCCCCTCCCCTTGAACAACAGCGGCGATGAACGCTGTCTTCGAGGCGACAATGGATTATTGATTGCCTGCTGCGCTGACCAGGCGGTTTCCGTTTTGTGCCGCATTCCACGAGATTCTTGGCCTCCTGGGTTGGCCCACCCGTAGTACAACGGAATGTTTGTCGAAAAAAAGCTGTAAACCTCTCAGCACGCTTTAGAAGTACGAAGTTGCTTCATTGTGGGTGATCGATGCAAAAAGTATGAACGAAAATTAAGTGCTTCCTCTTTCTATATTTCCTTATTTGTTAGTCATTCAATTTTTGAAAATATTTTCCAGTAATATTTGTGTTGTTTTAATTTATAAAATGTGATAAGCGAGTTAATGTTTATATACTCCATGTTGTTGGTATTACATCACTTTTTTTGGCTGTCGGTAAGAATTTTTTAATGATTTTTTGTTAACAATGAAATTAATTACTCGAGTTTTGTTGTTGTGTTGTTGTAGAATACAGCAAAAGTGAGGAGCATGAATGAGTAAATTTATTTGTTATTTTCTTGAGATCGGTGTTTTGAAATATTTTATTTCTAATTCCAATTGCTATTTCAGGGTAGTGCATTTGATTGAGAAAATGTATTTTTATTAACATTTTTATACCAATAACTGACCTATTTACACATTGTATTTTAATATCATTATACAGTATCACACGGTCTTTTTGCTTTGGCCCATGCATGCTCTTGAACTAGCAAATAGCTGGCAGCGTCAATTAACAAAAAGCTGGAATCTCACAAGGATCAAGTATTATGATTATGAGATTGTGGACTAACCAGTTTGTAAACTATTTAGCAAGGAAGAAAATGTTTCTGTCATATAATAACTGAGAACTATCAGTGTGAGATTATTTCAGTACACTTTTCATGTTTCATACGCATTATTATTCTCAATCATTCACCTGCTGTTATGATTCAATACGAGAATAACCGCTTCCAAGTGTTTCCAAGCTTTCCAACGAACGCTTCACTAGTTTTCTGCGAATCGCTCCTACCGCTCGCCACGTGCCATCATGCCCGATTTCGCTCACGCGTTTTAACTTCCTGGGGCGATTCAAGTTCTTGAAGTCTGCAGAAACTTCCAAACACGCTCATTTGATTAGGTGATTAGTCCCCACATTTATTTCCAAACCCAAATGCGCCAGCTTCCTCGAAGCAGCAAGATATTCAAAGTCGATCGGTCTTCCATGGAGGATAGGCATGCTCTTCGCCTCGTGAACATACTATATTTGCATTATACAATTGCGAAGACCTGTGAAAGTCAATCACGACAATTGCACAATTGTGCATGCCATTTCAAAGTATATCTGTAATTGTGCAGCAATCACCAAGTGTATTTTTCGTTTTGTTTTCCATCAAAGTGTTACGTGTTGTATAAACTGTGAATAGTACTCTTTGGTGCCGAGACATCGTGATCTGTGTCCGTGTACAAACGAACTTGCGTCTCGCTAAGGGTTGCGTATACAAAATAACTTTACTGTGCTGATCAGTGGGGTATTCCATGTTCGCGGGTCTGTGTCTAGGTATGTTCTGCCTACCAGTCTGCCAATTCCACGTCTCGCCAAAACTGCGCTAACCATACCACCTTTGGTAACATGTTTTCTATTGCAGGAACCGTGATGCAACGATAGTGAATAAAAGTTCTTCTATTTCAATCTCATATAAGCGTGTGTGTTTTGTTCTACAAAGAGTTCCGAAACCTACATTCCATTGTAATCGCCACACCCTAGAGAATTATCTGAGGGGTTCAGCTGTTTATGCGAAATTACTTTTCCATACCGTCCACTCTTTCAATATCTTATCACAGTAGGTTGACCAGAGGCTTAACAAATATCAGAAAGATGGGATTGGTCTCTTAATTTTAAAAAAATATTTACGGAAATATGTAATTGACTTTGTTATGATGTAAGTGTTTTATGCAATGTTAATGAAATAGAATAATTTAATTCTGGAATTAATTCTATTTCTCCATAATTATATTTCTAAACAAATCTTATAATGAAGCGGGAAGACATAAATATTAAATTGCGAACATTTCAAGAATTTACTAACGTTTCAAGAATGCGAATGAACAAGTTTCGAGTGTTCGCTTTTCATGTTTCTTTCAGATAAGTTTTCAGATCCAAAACTCTCAAAAATATATAGAGAGCAGAATGCGTCTGCTAACCTTACAAACGCGGTCGCCACATTCAGAGACTCAGGTCAGAGGTAGGTTCACTGTATAAGAAAGCACAGCACTTGGAATTACTTGCAGTTCGTGGCGAAGGCGGCCTCTTCCGCAGGACGCAAGAGCCCGCTGAGGTACAGCTGTTGCTACCTCTCGGAGAAAAGCCCAAACTACTTGCTCCTCCCCGGTGAGCCAACAAGCAGCTCAACACTCACGGCTAGGGATGGCAAAAACTTCGATGATTTTAAAACGTCGATGTTTTCCTCCAGACACATCGATACATTAGCATATTTTACTTTCGATGTTTTCTTCACAGCGATATTTTGTTGCAAAAATATCGATTTTATTTTTAAGTTTTTTTAATTTTTTATTTTTAAGTTTTTTAAATATTTTTTTAATAAAGGGGTTTAAGCATGTTGTAGAGTAGCTGCAATCCACAGCAATATCGTTGTTTTGCGTCATTCTTTGTATCATGCTGAATATTTCGCCTGTGCAATCTGAGGAAGTTTGGGAGTTGCTCGTGTCATGAATGTATGTTATCGCCAGGGGTGTCATTGCTTGAATCGACAGTGAAACACGAAATCGATAGCAAACCACGATGTTCTTTATTGTTAATTTTATTATTTACAGTCGGTAATAGTTTTTACATACTTCTAAGGTCCAGTTAACCAAACAATAAAATATGTTCCTTTTACGTACTATAATTAAAAATGAATAGGAATGTAGCATTTTTATTAGTCTATAATTAAAACATCGATGTTTTAAACATCAATCCGGAATTCATCCGGAATTTTATTTTGTGTTTAGGTCTCAAGAAATGTTGAAGAGTGTTAGTAGTGTTAACTTCCACTGTGGAATGTTTTCAACTTAGTACATTTAACATTTAGGATTAGAGCAACGTTTGGCCACAATGTTGAGTATCTTTTACTAACCACCTTCATGCCATAAAACCGAAAGTTCCTTTCTTTCCGGCAGTCAATTTCACTCACATTTGTAGGGAAAGCCGAATTTTTACTAATGGTAGTTTAAACCAGGTGTGTTACTTATTCAGCGTTACTGATTTTGAAGATGAACTTTATGACACTAAATACATGAAATGATCGTGATTGTCCTGGTAAATATGTTACATATTACAAAAACAGGTAATCGATTGTAACTTCTATGAACCACATATTTTGAAACGTACATTGCAAAACTAGATTAAAACAAACATAATAAATAAATCTGAGTAATGTTAAACGTTTTTAATCAATCATACGGAATAATTAGCAATTTGCAGAAATTTGATACGTATTATGAAAACAGGTAATATATGCAAAATATATATAATAAAATCATGTTTAAATAGTTGAAAATTGTATGTTTCAAGCCCAAATGAGCATTCATTCTGACAAAAGGGGCATTTGCATTGAAATCCAATCCATAATTACAAGCTATATATTTAGTATTGATTTTGCTGATTTTTACAATTCAACTCGCTCGATTAGTAGCTGTTTTCTATCAACGTTTAATTTATTATGTCTTTTAGAAAACATCAAATACCTATGTACTAACTTAGTGTGAATACTCGCCTCCGTGGGTATTTTCATGATCCTTTTTCTTTATTTGTGCTTGACAAATTCATTAAAAACAGTGTTACAATTGCCAAGTCGCCCATTTTCGAGCAGAGAAAGGGAAAAAAAGGTATCGAATGAAATAAGCTTTTTAAGTTTTTGTTTCAATACATACGTACGTTTACTATTACCAATCTGATATATCAAGTCGTACGATTCATGCAAATGCCGGAAAGAGGGTATAATATCTAATTGCGTTTTACCAATATTCTCGTAGATGTAACAAACAAAAACCACTAGAATTCTTCCTATTCTGGAAGGAATCGGCTACCAATTACGCCAATCTATTTGCCTTGTCTAGAGGAATCGAACGAACTATCGATTGCCACTATAGGTCCCGTAAATCATCCAAAACGCGTTTCAGTTGCTTAAAAAGAAAGAAAAAAATTTTTTTTAGAAAAATTTCTTATAATCTTCAAGACGAATTAGCAAAAGACTGTCAGTTCTCTTCTAGGAGACCTAGCGTCAAATTCATTGGTGGACTGCGGTTGACGGACTGGAAGGTGACCAACCAAGACGGACAGACGCATATTGCTCGCTTTCTCTACAAGGATATCGTCAAAGGCTTCAAGATAAGTAGGTCTATGGGAAAGATGTCCAACTGTATTAAGTTCTAACAGAAAAAAAATTCTTAAAAAATATATCTACAGTTTTGTTAAGTCGAATTATTAAAGCTCCACAGCTAAAATGTCTACCAACAAAAATGTCTACTAACTACAAAGTCTATTAGCTAAATGTCTACTAGGTAAATGTCTACTGGCCAAATGTCTACTAGCTAAACGTTTACTAGCTAAACGTTCATTAGTTAAAAATCTAACAAAAAAGTGTTCTGTTAAAATATTATATTTAACGTAATAATAAATTGAAAGTATATAACAATATGTGGTTATCTACATTATAGTATCTGGATTTTCAAACTTGAATGAGTTGCCGCGCAAATAAAATACACCCATTTTTATTTCAAACACACCAGGCACCACAGCAAATAATCATGGTCGCTTACATTGTGAAATCCAACAAAGGTGACTATATATGAATACATGATAATGACATTTCATTACATGATAATTTTGATTACCACTTCAGACGAAAGGGCACAGATGAAAGAAAATTATGTTTTATTAAAAATGTTCCCAGAGAGATATTTGCAATGCCATTTGTATTACTAGGTCAAATTTAGAAAGTGAAATAGAAGTTCGGAAAACTAAAATTCATAACCACCAACCTCGAGTTAAATTACACTCACAAGTCTAACAAACTTTCATAGTTAAATCTTTTTTATATGAAGACATATTTGCAATATTCAGGTTTGCATGTAAGGACCTTTGTCTGTAGACATTTGGGCAATAGACGTTCCTACATGCAGACATACTTCCATTAGACATTTTTTCATGTAGACTAGCGCGATGTGTAGACATTATGCAGACCTTTTAGAGTAGGATAAGTGTCCTTAGACCACAAATATTCGACATTATTTACGTAGACTTTATTTCTGTAGACCTGACCGGTAACCCGTCAAGGGGTAGGATAATATGAGATGACTTCATTTCTTAGTACGTTAAAATGTGTATGAAACGTTAATATTTTTAAATACACATCATTAGAATAGGATTCTCTCTCCACAAATTAAAGTGTATAAACCATAAATTCCCAAAGTGCTTGATATCGACCCCCTGGGTGTACTGAACATTCTTCAAATTCGATAGTTTCGTACCTTTTTTAAAATTAAGTTTCGTACCTTTTCTAGAGTGTTGGCTTTAGGAATTTAGGATTTATGAATTTTTTCATCACTTTTAATTTTCTTCAAGTTAATGAAAAGGTTTTTTTGTAATTAAATATAATGTTTTTCAAGCAAACATCACGAAGCACAAACGTTACGTCTGAACCTTTATCCTGTAATCCAACAAAGCAAAATAATAGCGGGGTAAAAAAATGTGTTATATGCACGGACTTGAGAGGTTGAAGAACATATTTTTAATTATTTTATTTTTTATTTTTAATAAAGTTATTTTTCAGTTTGAACGTTTTTTAATTTTAACTTTTATTTCCTAAAAACCGCTTATGTGTTTGTGCTTTCATTATTCTCAGTGCAGACTTCGAATCTATATTTTGATAAATATTTTAAAATGAATTATCTATTGGATAAATCTTAATTTCAAAAGTTTCTCCATATAGATGCCGTTGGTTTTGCTGAAGTTGATACCAGCTTCTTTACAGGGCTAGACTAATAAATATTTTTATCGGCTAAGCAAAAACGTTTCGTTTTACGGACGATAAATAGTCTATAAAATGAAATTAAAATACATATTTTTAAATTCACAAAGGAATAAAATCGTTGGCAATGTTCAGAGCAACGAAATAATGTATAGGATTTACATACATATAATGGTAAAGGCGATGTGAATCTCATGATCAATGCATTTTCATTACTTTTAATTTTCTTTAATTTAAAAAAATGTATTTTTTGTAATTTCATAGAATTACAACTAGAATTTAATTACATGTCCCTTTAATTATTATCTATAAGAACATGCGAAGACTAGTATTTCCAAAGGCATTACGGGTCGGCATGCCCTACGTCATTTAGAGGCATTCTTTCACTGTAGGAATGTGATCATAACTTCCATAAGTTTTTGAAAAGAAAATGTGAACAAATTTTTATTTGTACGAAAATCTGTGAATATATTTAATTAAACAATATTTTTTTTCGGTAAATGGCAAATAGATCTTTTAGCTTTATGAAGAGTTCTTCACGACCATAAATGAAGATTTGAATAGCAGGTTAACGGGGCTTGGTCAGAAAAATGTTCACTAGTTGTTTGCCAACGTTTCGGAAACTCTTATTTCCATCCTCAGGGCTAATATAAAAGAAAATGAAAACAACACTGTTCATGAATAATGTTACCAAAAAAACACACGTATGAGAAACAATTTTTAGCTAAGTTACAAAATATTTACAAATTTCCTTCATATCTATAACATAAACATTACGTACCTTGCAACATCAAGAACAACTCAACCCATTCACTGCACCATCCTCCATCTCCGGCACCTCACATGCAATGAGGGACACAACATTACCCTCACCACACCAACACACAGCATGACTGATACTAGCACGATGTTGGGTGGTGAGAAGTGAATAAATATGCCTGAGTGAGGTACATGCTAGCTTCTGGTGCGAGTTTACAATTAATTTAAATTAGAAAATGTGCTATTTTTGATTTCAAAAAATTCTACATTGAAGTGATATATAATTACAGATTGTTATTTCTACTTTCTTGTAAGATAATTATCACATTATTATTATTATTATTATTATTATTATTATTATTATTACTCTTATATTGTGAACAACACCAAAACAAAGGAACCGGATATGAATATACATATTACAACCATAAAAACTAAAAACAATACAGGCATATAGATATGAACAGGCTAACACTAATTTCACAAAAGACAATAATTCATTAATTGTATATATAACTTATATATATATATATATATATATATATATATATATATATAAAGTGCACAAATTTACAATTAATAGATTAATCAGAATATTGTGTAAAACTAAAAACTTAATCTTAGTATTATATGACAATGTGAACAGTTTCAATAATATAAATTATATAGATGTGAAAATTATAATAAAAACACAAAATCACAATTTTTTAAAGTATTATGTGTAAGAATTATTACAGCAAACAAATTAATATGAAATCATTAATATGGTGGAAACAAATGAGTTGCAATCACCTTAATCTAATAATGTTAACAATTACACTGATATATACATTATTATACCTACTTATTAACATGGGAGTTGTCAATAATAATAATAATAATAATAATAATAATAATAATAATAATAATAATACGGCATAAGGCCAATTTAGATTATTGTCTATTATCCTTAACATATGTTGTGAGGTAAGGCAAAAACAGAAAAAAATTTTCGGACTGGGAAATATCCAAAAAATAATAATTTATGTTACTTTTTTGCAAACATAAGCATCAGTATGAGCAGAAAGGCCCATTCAAGGTTAAAACATGAAAGCAAAATGAAAATGGAAGGTTATTGATGACAAACTGGTATTGGAACAAAAAAAATTATTTATATGTAATAATAATAATAATATCCAATAAAGTTATTTAGAATTGGATTTGTGGGAATTATCATGTTTGTTAATGAGATTAACATAGATTTTACTGAAACCCTCTGTATCTGCTTTTTTTGTTAACGGTATTGTGTTTGTTGATGTGTATCATTTCCTTAATGGATCTTTTTTTTGTTATTATTTTCTTTGTCCAAAATCTGAGTTTCATGAAATTTAAATGAATGGCCAGTGGATTTTGTATGTTGAGCAAGTGCACAAGAGGGGGAGTCTTTCTTCAGATCATACTTATGCGGGTACAACCTTTTTTTAAGGTATTGTCCAGTCTGTCCAATATATACTCTATCGCAACCCCCACATGGTACTGAATACACTAAATTGCTCATGAACTGTGCAGGTATCCTATCTTTAGTTTTACTAAACACAATGTTGTTAAGAGTTCTTTTGTTTGAAAAAGCTATTGAGTGATTATCTCTAGTTAGAATTTTGCCCAAGGGCTCAGATAACCCTTTCACAAATACAATGGATTTGTAGGGTTTGGTGGGTTCAGTATTAATCTTGGCTGCAGGGTGGGGAGAATTAAACAGAATTTTATTAATTAAGATAATAGAAAAATTTCCATTTTTATAATGTTAGTGTGCTGGAACATCTATATTATGTAGCATTTTTTGAATCTGACCGTTATTCCCGCACATCTATATTATAGATACAGTCGACTATGGTTATAGTGAACTTCTGGGGACCAACATGTTTGGTTCACTATATCAGAGGTTCACATAATCCGATGTTGCCAACATTAAGTGGAATTTTTCCATAATAATTGATTGTATTAATATACAACAAAATTAATTAACAGTACGAACTGAAAATTTCAATATTTTTATTTGTACGTATAAAATCTATTATTTTTAATTGTTTGCTTCGCACATTTTTCATTAAATCCTTCTCCAGAGTTCGTGCTCTCTCCATACTTGTTTCTGCATGGTTGTCTGTCTCTAAGTGTGGTAATGTAGTCAATGCCTCTTGCTCTGTTGAAACACCATCCCACTCTCCGAAGGCCCTTTCAAACGCCCTTTCAATGACATACGAGATCCAAATAATTTCCCGGACTTACTTCCTACGTTCACTATAGCCGAGGTTCAGGTTCACTATAACCGAATCTTTGACTTATTTATAATGTAAGTGAAACGGGAGCAGTGGCTTAAGTTCACTATAACCGAGGGTTCACTATAACCGGCGTCGACTGTGATAGATCTACTTAGAGTTTAACACCCTTTGGTAGATGTCTAAGAAGTACAACAATGTACATAAAACGAATATTGTATTGAACAAATATTATGTAGCATGTTTTGTAATTCACCGACATTCCCGCCTTCATCACCGAAGGCACTGCCCCCGGAACCACTGCAACCGATCGCACCCCCCCTCCTCGAATCTCCTCTTCCGACACCCAGGGCCGTTTTAACAGCTTTGGGCACTCTTGGGCCTAGGTTAATTTGGGAGCCCTCTATTCTTACTTTCACCGATCCGATTTCACCCCCCACACATCCAATTTTGATGCTGAAATATTCAGAAAATTATATCTATTTACATTGTATTTTGTAGTTTTCTTTTCAATATTTTTGAACGTATTTCTTACTGTTTCAATTTAACATTATTCAAACAAAAATTTAAACATATATGTATAAGTGTGTAAGAATCGGTCCGTTATACCAATTTTTTGCGAATAGTTTAATCATGCATCACCTTTTCATACGTTTTATTATTTAAAAAAAATTAATACTATTTTTTTCAAGAACGACCGGGAACGAACGATCGGGGACCTTGAATATTGAGGGCCCTGGGCCGGGGTCTTTCGGGCCCGTGCGTTAAAACGCTCCCTGGCGCCCGTGCGTTAAAACGCTCCCCGGCCCCCGTGCGCCCGCTCCGCTGCCGGTTTCTGGTGGAACCGGCGCGTCCAGGTGAGGCCCCGCCGCTCTTCCTTTTGGCTGAAAGTAATTGCTGTTGGCTTTAGTAATTATCGCGCCCGCTGCTCACCGGCCTCCTCCCGCGAACGCGGCGCTGTCATATTTGGACGCCCGCTCGCAGCCTAATACACGGACGTGTGTGCGAGTGTGATTGCCGCCTCGGGTCGGCACGACGACGTACGTGTGTGTGTGTGTGACAGTAAGAAGATGAGAGCGTGAGTTTTCAAATGGGTATTAGTTTTCCGCATTACTGCGTCGTGCTGCACGTTTTGTGCGAATTAAATGGGAAATATTTTTATGTCTGTTTGCGTTTGAGTAATGAATTGTAGCAAAAACAAACTCGTAAAAAGGCTTTTGGGAATTCGAGTATGTGGTAGGTATGTTGCTCTTTTTTTCATCCGGAATGCTGCTGCGTTCGTATTCTTTTTCATTTTCACTGAATTTGTGGGTTCGGTTCGAAATCGGTAGAATGCGTTGACGGGTAATAAGCTTGCAGTTTGTGAGAAAAAAACTGAATTATGAGCATTGCAATGTTTATTTATGTCAACAAATTGCATTTTTCTCAAATACATTAAATAATTACGTCGTACATTATGTAAGTACAGTATATAATTATATATATTCATTAGAAATTCAAGGATTTTATTGAATCTAGGTTGCGGTGTACAAGAAGTAATTTCTTCGGTGGTAATGTAACATACACAGCTGAAATGACGTAAAAGATACGGAAAATTTAGAAACAAATGAATCTTCTTTTTTGTAAATTGCCTAATGCGAGGAGAAAATATCCGTACGTATACACAGACAAATGTTCAATATGAGTTAACAGCGATCAAATTTTCTGGTAATCGACAAATTGTAAGTACCTTCTTATTAATGCAATATTAATTTTGGTAACGACTGAGTTACCTCGGGAGTCAGTAATGCCGGTGCCTCTAAAGTGACTTTGACCGCAAAGTCCTAAGATTAGGATCAAGAAGATGGCGTTTCTTCGACACTAGCTATCTAGTTATTCGAATTCAGCCACTGTTTGGAGGATAATTATAACGACCGACTTGTTTTCCGTAATTTCTCCGATTAATTCTAGACGAATGCCGGAGCGATACCCTAATGGCCGCTTGACAATATCCCGCGAACGGGAACTACAACGCGAAGGTGGGGACGAGATCGGGAACGCGAATACGTGCGCTTCACAATATACGCAAACGGGACGAGGAATAGCGCTTTGAACCTGTGGGAGTAAAAAAAGAATACTTCAAGAAACAGATGCCGAAACCAAAGCACTTCTAGCTATGTTTTTCTGTTCACTCTTTGCTTTGACATCTCTATGTTGTTCTTGCGTGTGTTAATATCAATAATTAATACTTTAACGAAAGTATTTATTAAAAATAATTCATAAGAATGAAAAAGTGGAAACACTATTACGAACTTACGGAAAATACAACTCACTTAAATTTTATCAAGAAAGAGATAACTCCAAAATGACACATAAAAATTATTTTTTGTGGGGAATTTTAACTCTAAGTAATAATATGACTTTGTTATACTACAGTAAAACATACTGTAATTACCGGGAAGAACTAAAACAGCTCAGAAATGACTAACAACACCCACCTCATATCCTAACCTCCCAATTTCTCGCTCTAACTTAATATCGCACTACTCTCTCAACTCCCTCGGCTACAGTGTCGCGCGTTTCGCCATCATTCGCTGCACTTTCATTGGTCGAGAGGTTTCCCGTTTCCGGGCGAAGATAATGTTGACCATTATTCCCGTTCCGTTCCAGACAAGCTTCGCGTTCCCGTTGTGATGTAGAATGATTTTCCAAGGATGAACCAAAGTGACAGGTAGTGCTGGCAACATAACTGAAAGTTCTATGGTCGTTGTGCCCTCGAGCCCATCAGACTCCCTCCCTGCATTCGTTTGTTTGCAGTTGGCAAACTTGTAAATGGCTTCGACGCTTCCTTTTGTGATGTCCTCGTTCGACAAAAATATAGTGCGCCGCAAGAAATAATTGAAATTAGGAAGTGCAGTGTTATGTGCTCTTCTGTAAAAAATCTTTATTTCTATAAACGTTACATTAAATTTACTTTTTGTGTGATAAATACTATGTTTATTTTAAAACCGAGACTTGAATGCGAGATGCGTACCTGTGCATGTGTTTCCAGCTTAAAATCATTTTTTTCTATTTACATTCCTGGCAGTTTTCTTTTACTGAATGTGAGAGCATGTTACTTTCCACACACGTAATAAAATTTAAATATTTACCGGACTCTCGTACGTATACCTCAGCGAAATTATACGGACATATACCTCAGCGAAATTCTTCGACTTCTGCATAGGACTAGGACTGCATAGGCTTCTTCACAGGGGCCATTAGTACTTCACGAAGGGGCATGACTGAACAGCTGTCGCGGCGGAGGGATATTTCTCTGAATTACATGTGATGTTCATTTGTTACGCGAACTGTCACTTTGGGTCATCCTTAGGAAAATCCTTCTATATGAACGCATGCCTGAGATGTCCGTCTTTCAACTTTCTTCATCTTCCCGGTCACGGGTTATTGTGGAGCGTCCCTAACGTGTCACGGGCTATTGTGGAGTGGCCCTAACGTGTCACGGGCTATTGTGGAGCGGCCCCAACGTGTCACGGACTATTGTGGAGTGGCCCTAACGTGTCACGGGCTATTGTAGAGTGGCTCTAACGTGTCACGGGCTATTGTAGAGTGGCTCTAACGTGTCACGGGCTATTGTAGAGTGGCTCTAACGTGTCACGGGCTATTGTAGAGTGGCTCTAACGTGTCACGGGCTATTGTAGAGTGGCTCTAACGTGTCACGGGCTATTGCGGAGTGGCTCTAACGTGTCACGGGCTATTGTGGAGCGGCCCTAACGTGTCACGGGCTATTGTGGAGTGGCCCTAACGTGTCACGGGCTATTGTGGAGTGGCCCTAACGTGTCACGGACTGCGCGCAAACCTCATCGTTGTCCCCTCCTCTCCCCTTACGTACTTACATTTACATGCAATACACTGTCACACATGTCGAGGGACCAGTCCGTTGCTTACAACTTGCCTCGGCTGGGATGGTGTCTTGCTGAGAGACACACATGAAATGGAAAGTCCCCTGCAACCTGACGTATAAGTCGGCTCAACTCGATTGATTGATTACTAGTGATCACGGGCACGTCAATTACTAAGGTCATTATTCCCGTACGTGCAGTGCATGTTCTTTCCTTGGGAGTTGGCGGTGATCTTCCCCCGCTTGATGGTAAGACATCTCGTCGGCTAGCGGAGTTTCACTCAACCAGGTATCTCGCTCCAGCGAGGTACCATCCCAGCTGGGACAAGCTCTAAGCTCCCAACCGGTCTCCCGGCATATGTGGTAGTGTAGTGTATGAGTGTGTGTGTGTGTAAAGGGTGAGGTACGACAAGGAAGAGGAAAAAAAAAGATCGCTCGCGGTCCGTTTGTTAGGGTACCACTCTGGTAATCGCCTGGTATTGATCGGAGAAACCACGGAAAACTTCCAATCAGAGCAGCTGACATTTAGAATTCTCCTCCAGACAGCGACAGAACTAGACCTAGCTTTTTGGCTAGAATCGAAAATCCTGACACCGTCGGGACTCAAACTCCACTGCTGACGCACTGCAGTGACATCAGTTGATGCCCTGAGCCACCTCTTCCGGTCGGTGCAATACGAGATAAAATATTCACTTCCCTAAAAAGACTAATGTACTAAGAGTTGACGCGCCCGGAAAATCAATAAATGAATCAATTAATGGTGGTGAGTGCAATACTCGCCACTGACCGTTCACAAAGATGATACTGATGTCTCACCCTTTTGCTAGTAAGCGTCCACTAAGAGGGTTTGCCACTGCCTTCAACCATGGATATGATAATTCAGGTAATCATGAAGTGTGAATGATAATGAGAGAGAGTGATTTCTGGTTATTAATGTTGTGTAAATAAAAAAAGTGGTGTTATGAAAAACCGAAGCGTACAAGACCACTTATCACAACCAATGAAATACCAGAATGGACGAAAAACATCTCTATTGCTAATTTAAAATGCGCCCAGAAACTGAATGACAACTATTAAGCCTCCAACTAGCTGGTGAGAGGTGTTAATGGTTTCGTCAGTACCAAGGAAATAGGAAAAGTCCAAAAACAATTAAACAATTTAGTTTTTGGCTGGAAAATACAAATATTTGACAATATTATTCCGCTTACTCTCATGCAACGCGCCGGACTGAATTTTCATAATCAGTGTGTCACTGATTACACAGAGCTAATATGTAAGGTCAAGAATCCAGGTTATGCGTTACATTCTGGAACAGCAACTGTTTAGATATTGATTTGACTGAATGGCATTAAAGGATGATAGTATTGTATAGAAAATATACTGTTATTGCAGTATTCTTAAAGACTGATTTAGTTAAAATATTTACTTCATTGCAGTGCTTATATGTTTTGTTTGTTGTCCTCGTCAAGCACTGCAAAGTTGTTCTTGAGCAGTGTACCTTCTACTTGTTGGAAAATCATTTTTTGTAGTTTTGCTCAGCAGCATTCTACATGTTTCAGGTGACTAGTTTATTTAAAAGTTAGCGTTATTCTTAACTGTTTGTATGACTATCATTGAATTACAAAATGTTTCGGTAACGAAGTTAACGAAACAATGATGTTAAGTTTACATAGTGAAAATAACTTTGATGTGAACATAGTGAAAATAACTGAAGTACTATTCTATAACTATGTTTCTAAGGTGTTCCTATTCTGGGAGCGAGCAAGTGTATTTCGTAAATGACAACGATGGCGGACACTCTCCAACAGACTTTAAAGTCTTAATAAAAAACTTAGAAATGTGTGTTCCTGAAGTTAATGACCGTGAAATGAGCGCTGGCCAACTTACCTGCAGCGAGCGTTTTTCCGCAACGTCTCCATTAGAACCTCTGCTTAGCGAGAGTTGCGATGGATCGGACAGCGTGTGGGAGGAGAGCAAATTAAAAACTGTAATGTAGTCAACCCCGTAATTATCTGTTTCTTGTGAAATAACATGGGAATGACTTAAGGAACAAGGTAAGGAAAAAATTTCATTTTACAAATTTGTCTCAATGATAATTTAAAATTATAATAAAAAATTCCATATTCATTCGAAATGTATACTTATCGGAGGAGTACAGGATAGATTCTTCTTATGGTTTAAGTTGTAGAATTTGTAATATTAATTAAGGGGTTTGATACGCTTCAATTTGTTTGAAGCCTCTTCCTTCTTCCTGACGTAACACATAAAGTCTATGTTGAGTTTGAGGTTGGGCGACATGAAGCATAGTTAGCAGTTTTCTGTTTTTTGCTATACATGATTTGAATTTCTTGCTCAATCCAGTCTGCACAGTCTCAGTCTTTAATTTTCTTGTAAGAATAGAGTGAATACACTTATTAAGGTGACATCGGTCTGTTTTTCACTGTCAACTCTGAATTTTCGAAAATTGTAAAAGTATGTTTTTTTCGGCAACTATCTACAACTACAATATTGAAGGTAGAGATTTTTCCCTCATTTGAAATTTGTTCTCCGTAAATAGTTATTTCATTGTCATGTACACATGTTTGTACATTTGAGTAGTTTACGCGCAATATTGCATGAAAAATGAGCAATTTTAAAAAAAGCAAACTAAAGCTAGATTTCTAAAAAATTGCTCCAAATTGTTTCTTTAAATTTTTGGTAGGGTTAGGGCCAAACAAACTCCATACGATGACAAACTCCATATTACTCTTTTCGTTTGTTGTTGTTTTTTAATTACAAAAGTGTTTTTTTTTACTTGTCTCTCGTAACAGCACGTTGGTAATACTCGTCTGTGTATGTCGGTAATACTTACATTATAGGCGATTTATTCACATTATTATATTTTTGAGTACACATGCCTTAAATAATGTCAAATAAAGTTTCTTGTAAACTCAACAGTTTTCTGAGAAAATGAGCTCACATTTCCGCATTTTCAGAAGCACTCCAACGCTATTTTCCCAAAAGCGGCTCCAAATTTTATATTCAAACTTTTCTAACGGATAATGCTAATAACACTGTTTAATACGACATAAAGCTCATTTTGCAGTATTATTTGTTTTGTTTTTCAAATATTACACAAATATAATTTTTTAAGTATCTCTCACGCCGTTAAAGAGCGTTTGTGAGTTAAAGAGCTTAAAATGACTTCAAATGAAGTTTTCCGAAAACTCAAAAATGTTCGGTGAAAAACAGCTTCAAATTTCACATTTTCATTAACGCCAAAACACCATTTTCTTAAAAACGGCTCCAAATTCTTCAAAGAAAATTGCCATTTAGGTCGAGGTTGTGCTCTTATCTCATATTCATAAAGAAATATTTCGGTTCAACTATTAGCAAACCGAAAAACTGAGAAAATTAATATATATATACTTTGGGCGGTGATAGATTTCAGCTGGCAATAGTATGTGGCAAGTCGGAAGAGATAGCCCAGACCACCGAAATTAGAAAACTAAGTCGTACGAGAAAATCTGTGCCATTATGTGGCACCACTACTACTTATTATTATTATTTCTTTTTTCTCGGGGGTTTCTCACCCGGGGTTCATGGTTTGAGGGGCCTCTAGGCATACCACATTCCTAGCTTTGCATATTGAGGACTGTGCGAACAATTCGGCAGGTTTCAAGAATGACTGACTTTTGAGCTTTTGGGATAATTTTGTGAGGAGGAAGACCTACTTTTTCTAAATAATACTTTAGATTTTTGTTAACCAGACCTGTAGATGTTATTACAATTGGTATAATTTCAACAGACTCAAGTTTGTATATTTATTGATATTCTATTGATAGGGGAATGTATTTTGAGATTTTTTCTGTTTCTGCCTTATTGATGTTGTGATCTGTAGGGTGTATAACATCAATGATGAATGCTTTCTTTTCTTATACGTTATGTAGTAGAATGTCTGGTTTATTTGCCGGGATCGTTTTATCAGTATGTATTGGAAGGTCGTAATACATTATAAACTGTTTACTTTCTATGACGGATTTAGCTTTGTATTCATAATAAGGAATGATTTCCTCTTCTGCCAGTAGAGCATGTTTGGTTGCCAGTGCTTGGTGTACAATATTTGCAGTAAGGTTGTGCCGATGTAGATATTCCGTGTTGGCGAGGTTTGTGCACCCAGTGATGAGATGGTCGAGTGTCTCTGATGATCGATGACATACTCTGCATATGCATCATACTGACTGCATTCGTATTATTATTATTATTATTATTATTATTATTATTATTATTATTATTATTATTATTATTATTATTATTATTATTATTATTATTATTATTATTATTATTATTATTATTATGATAACGTCAAGTTTCTTTGCGTTATTAAATCAAATACCTTAAAACTCTTGCTCTACAAGGTAATGAGCAAGTACCACTTCGACTAGCTCCCAGAGCCTATCTCCAGTAAACGTTTATCGGAACGTCTCTATTAGAGCGCTACCTCGCACGCGTTGCGATGGTTCGTACACGACGTGGGAGGGAGAGCGAATGAAATTGCGATGAAATCAATCCCTTAATGAGCTGTGCCCATCAGCTGACTGCATGCTCATTCCCCCTGCGGCGCACGGCGCTCGTAAAGAAGTGGCTCCTCGTGCAAACACGACCGGCGCCGCCGCCTTAACGACCACTTCGCGGATCAGCCTGCGCAGTGCCCCTCCGCGCGGCAAGCGCCTGGCCAAACCGGATGCATTAGCGCGTGCAGTTCGAGGACGCGGCGGACGCTTTGAACACAGGGATGTTCTGGGGTCGACACCCAAGTATTTGTCCTCCGTTCTTTCATCGCCTTTCTCTCATCGCTTTCTCTCTCTCTTTCTCTCTTACACATTCTTCTCTTCTGCCTCATCATTCTTCACTTCCAGCATCTCCTTCTTCTCCCCCACCTCCCCATTCTACTCCTCTCCCTCTTCGTTATTCTCCTCCCTCTCTTCGTTATTCTTCTCTCCCTCTTCGTTATTCTCCTCCCTCTCTTCGTTATTCTCCTTCACCTCTTCGTTATTCTCCTTCACCTCTTCGTTATTCTCCTTCTCTTCGTTATTCTCCTTCACCTCTTCGTTATTCTCCTTCACCTCTTCGTTATTCTCCTTCACCTCTTCGTTATTCTCCTTCACCTCTTCGTTATTCTCCTTCACCTCTTCGTTATTCTCCTTCACCTCTTCGTTATTCTCCTTCCCCTCTTCGTTATTCTCCTCTCCCTCTTCGTTATTCTCCTCTCCCTCTTCGTTATTCTCCTCTCCCTCTTCGTTATTCTCCTCTCCCTCTTCGTCATTCTCCTCTCTCTCTTCGTCATCCTCCTCTCCCGCATCGTTATTCTCCTCTCCCTCATCGTTATTCTCCTCTCCCTCATCGTTATTCTCCTCTCCCTCTTCGTTATTCTCCTCTCCCTCTTCGTCATTCTTCTCTCCCTCTTCGTCATTCTCCTCTCCCTCTTCGTCATTCTCCTCTCCCTCATCGTCATTCTCCTCTCCCTCATCGTCATTCTCCTCTCCCTCTTCGTTATTCTCCTCTCCCTCTTCGTTCTCCTCTCCTCTTCGTTTTCTCCTCTTAACTCTTCGTCATTCTCCTCTCCATCTTCGTCATTCTCCTCTCCTCTTCGTTATTCTCCTCTCCCTCTTCGTTATTCTCCTTCACCTCTTCGTTTATTCTCCTCTCCCTCTTTCGTTATTCTCCTCTCTTCGCATTATTCTCTCTCCCTCTTCGTTATTCTCCTCTCCTCTTCGTTGTTCTCACTCCCTTCGTCATTCTCTCTCCTCTTCGTCATCCTCCTCTGCCGTCGTTATTCTCCTCTCCTCATCGTTATTCTCCTCTCCTCATCGTTATTCTCCTCTCTTCGTTATTCTCCTCTCCTCTTCGTCATTCTTCTCTCTCTTCGTTATTCTCCTCTCCCTCTTCGTTATTCTCCTCTCCCTCTTCGTTATTCTCCTCTCCCTCTTCGTTATTCTCCTCTCCCTCTTCGTTATTCTCGTCTCCCTCCGTTATTCTCCTCTCCCTCTTCGTCATTCTCCTCTCCCTCTTCGTCATTCTCCTCTCCCTCATCGTCATTCTCCTCTCCCTCTCGTCATTCTCCTCTCCCTCTTCGTCATTCTCCTCTCCCTCTTCGTCATTCTCCTCTCCCTCTTCGTTATTCTCCTCTCCCTCTTCGTTATTCTCCTCTCCCTCTTCGTTATTCTCCTCTCCCTCTTCGTTATTCTCCTCTCCCTCTTCGTTATTCTCCTCTCCCTCTTCGTTATTCTCCTCTCCCTCTTCGTTATTCTCCTCTCCCTCTTCGTTATTCTCCTCTCCCTCTTCGTTATTCTCCTCTCCCTCTTCGTTATTCTCCTCTCCCTCTTCGTTATTCTCCTCTCCCTCTTCGTTATTCTCCTCTCCCTCTTCGTTATTCTCCTCTCCCTCTTCGTTATTCTCCTCTCCCACTTCGTCATTCTCCTCTCCCTCTTCGTCATCCTCCTCTGCCGCATCGTTATTCTCCTCTCCCTCATCGTTATTCTCCTCTCCCTCATCGTTATTCTCCTCTCCCTCTTCGTTATTCTCCTCTCCCTCTTCGTCATTCTTCTCTCCCTCTTTAAATTATTCCTCTCCTCTTTAGATTTATTCTTTCATCTCTCCTCTTCGTTATTCTCTCTCCCTCTTCGTTGTTCTCCTCTCCTCTTCGTTATTCTCCTCTCCCTCTTCGTTATTCTCCTCTCCTCTTCGTTATTCTCCTCTCCCTCTTCGTTATTCTCCTCTCCCTCTTCGTTATTCTCCTCTCCCTCTTCGTTATTCTCCTCTCCCTCTTCGTTATTCTCCTCTCCCTCTTCGTTATTCTCCTCTCCCTCTTCGTTATTCTCCTCTCCCTCTTCGTTATTCTCCTCTCCCTCTTCGTTATTCTCCTCTCCCTCTTCGTTATTCTCCTCTCCCTCTTCGTTATTCTCCTCTCCCTCTTCGTTATTCTCCTCTCCCTCTTCGTTATTCTCCTCTCCCTCTTCGTTATTCTCCTCTCCCTCTTCGTTATTCTCCTCTCCCTCTTCGTTATTCTCCTCTCCCTCTTCGTTATTCTCCTCTCCCTCTTCGTTATTCTCCTCTCCCTCTTCGTCATCCTCCTCTCCCTCTTCGTCATCCTCCTCTCCCGCATCGTTATTCTCCTCTCCCTCATCGTTATTCTCCTCTCCCTCATCGTTATTCTCCTCTCCCTCTTCGTTATTCTCCTTCACCTCTTCGTTATTCTCCTTCACCTCTTCGTTATTCTCCTTCACCTCTTCGTTATTCTCCTTCCCCTCGTCGTTATTCTCCTTCCCTCGTCGTTATTCTCCTTCCCCTCGTCGTTATTCTCCTTCCCCTCGTCGTTATTCTCCTTCCCCTCGTCGTTATTCTCCTTCCCCTCGTCGTTATTCTCCTTCCCCTCGTCGTTATTCTCCTTCCCCTCGTCGTTATTCTCCTTCCCCTCGTCGTTATTCTCCTTCCCCTCGTCGTTATTCTACTTCCCATCGTCGTTATTCTCCTTCCCCTCGTCGTTATTCTCCTTCCCCTCGTCGTTATTCTCCTTTACTTCTTCGTTATTCTCCTTCATCTCTTTGTTATTCTCCTTCACCTCTTCGTTATTCTCCTCTCCCTCTTCGTTATTCTCCTTCACCTCTTTGTTATTCTCCTTCACCTCTTTGTTATTCTCCTTCTTTGTTATTCTCCTTCACCTCTTGTTATTCTCCTTCACCTCTTTGTTATTCTCCTTCACCTCTTTGTTATTCTCCTTCACCTCTTTGTTATTCTCCTTCACCTCTTTGTTATTCTCCTTCACCTCTTTGTTATTCTCCTTCACCTCTTTGTTATTCTCCTTCACCTCTTTGTTATTTTTCTTCACTTCTATGTTATTCTCCTTCACCTCTTTGTTATTCTCCTTCACCTCTTTGTTATTCTCCTTCACCTCTTTGTTATTCTCCTTCACCTCTTTGTTATTCTCCTTCACCTCTTTGTTATTCTCCTTCACCTCTTTGTTATTCTCCTTCACCTCTTTGTTATTCTCCTTCACCTCTTTGTTATTCTTTTTCACCTTTTTGTTATTGTCCTTCACCTCTTTGTTATTCTCCTTCACCTCATCATTATTCTCCTCAACCTCCCCTTTATTCTCCTTCATTTCCTCATTCTTCTCCCCTCCTCCTTGTTCTTCATCTCATCCTCTTTCTTAGCCCCCTTGTTCCTTGTTCTACGAGTGCTTTTAGGTGAAAATTACCGAATATAAAATTAATTAGGATGACACTTCTAGAAACTCGGTCGACTGATCGATCATTTCTATAAATACCTCTCATTAATTCTAGGTGGATGCCAGAGCAGTTCACGCATACTGGAAATATTTTATATCTTTCCTCAATAGTACACGTAAACATAATACGACTCCGTACCTCCGTGCGATCCATTCCCCCTCACCTCCCATGGCTAGCGGCGATGCTATGATTTCCCGGTCCACATTGCGTCAAACCTTACCAAAACTTAACAGCTTAAAGGACGCGTTGGGCCGTAAGCCTGATGATCGCGTGTCAGGACGATACTTGAAACAGTGAAAATAAGAAAGATTTCCCGACTTGTCCACACTAAGCTGAAATTGTGATGACCGCAAACGATATCGCCAAATATTTTCAAATTCCACACGCTATATTAGGTGTTGCATAATTGTTGCAACAGTTCATGTAGTACAATAGCTCGTATTAGGCTTTCATGCAAACTTATAAAAGTACTGTTCTAAGCGTGCAAACATCCTTCGCCTATTACGCCTCTTTACCATGCTTTAAAACTTCAAGTTCAGAATTTAGTAGTGTGTATTTTTTTAGTTATTATTATTTTTATTTATTAACTTTATTTAGTTGAAGATGAAGTTTTCAATTATTTAACTGTATTTCACATATCTATTTGGTTTCCCATATTATATGAACGATACCTTCAAAACCTCTCTTGCAAAAACCTGTAATAAGATATTTACAAGTTGTAACTGATGTTGCGCATGTAGGTACATCTTGTAGTTTTTGCTTTTAAATTCATTGAGGACTTACGAGGCGATACAACGTTGAGCCATAATTTCCAAATCGAGTTATTTTATATATTAGTAATTATTTGAGAAAGGTCTAGGATATAAACCCTTCCAAATCTCATACACCTCATCCAAAATCATTAATTATTTCGGCCTTGATACACAAACAACTATTTTCACTCAAGTGAATTAAAGTCAGAATGAGCAACATAATTTTTTGAGTCAACAGCGCTTTGTGGGTAGGGGTGGAAAAAAACGTCAATATTCTATGTTTTTCACCAGAAACATCGATATTTTGCTTTCGATGTTTACTTCATCTAGGTATTTTGTTGCAAAACATCGATGTTTCTTTAATTTTTGATTTATTATCTTTTTTTTTAAATACAGGGGTTGAGGTACGTTGTAGAGTTACAGTAATCCACCGCAATATCTTTGTTTTGCGTCATCTTCTTTATCATGCTGCTCATTTCGCCTGTGCAATCTCAGGAAATTTGGGAGCTGCTAAGTGTTATGATTGTATGTTATCGCTAGGCGTGTCATTGCCTGAATCGACAGTGAAACACGAAATCGGTAGCAAAACACGATGTACTTTATTATTAATTTTAATATTTACAGTCGATAATAGTGTTTACATACTATTAAAATGCTGGTAACTAAACAATAAAATATATCCCTTTTACGTACTATAATTAAAAATGGATGGGAATATAGCATGTTTATTAGTCTATAATTAAAACATTGATGTTATAAATCTCGTCGATGTTATCATCGACATCGATAACCCTTTATCGATGTATCAAAACATCGATTTACCGATGTTTTGGCAAAATTTGCCATCACTATTTGTGGGCGGGCCAGCAAAGCGAAGCGCGACGAAAAACGGATGGGAATACAGCATGTTTATTAGTCTATAATTAAAACATTGATGTTGTAAATCTCGTCGATGTTATCATCGACATAGATAACCCTTTATCGATGTATCGAAACATCGATATATCGATGTTTTGGTAAAATTTGCCATCACTACTTGTGGGCGGGCCGGCAAAGCGAAGCGCGGCGAGCGCACGGGCCACTCGCAATTCCTGCGCATGCGCGAAAGGCGGAGTCGCCTTGGGACGGCGACGCCTCTTCGGCTAATTGCCGGCGAGGACGCCGAGGGCGCCGAGGGCCGCTGAGGACGCATGGAGGGGCAGGCGCCTGACAAATCTGACGCAACGTCATGTGCGCCGTCGGATATTCCCTCGGCGCCTCCATCGATCCCTTTTCTCCCCCACCCCCACCCCCAAGGGCTGACGGGCTAGGGGGCCGCTTCCCTCCGGTGTTGCGAGTTCCACCCCGGATGAGGTCTGTTCGGTTTCAAACGGCGGACTGTTCACGAAAACTAAGTCAAGCTGTTAGTAGGGTGATACTAATGCACAACAGGGCCGTTCTAGGGATAAAGTGACCAAGCGTAAATTTAAAAAAAAAAATTGAGATTATAAGTTATTTTGTTTCTTGGGACATTATTCTTCATAATACAGAAGAATAAAATCATCATTTAAAAACTAGTATCACCTCTGATTAAAGAAACAAAAAATCAGTGAATGAAGAGAGCAAATGCAAGTGGATAATTTTCTCTAAATACTTTCAAGGTGGGACTTTCAGAACAATACGGGCCAATTGATGAGGAAAAGATCCTTGGTATGATCCAAAGATGGTATGAAAATATCTTGAACTTTTGGGGATTTCGGATAATCAAATTTTTCGTTTTATCAATGTAGTGAGAATTAATTCATAACACCCTGAACTGATGGAATACTTATTGAAGACACAGGATTTTTATTTGCGTTAATTGATTTATGTTTTTTGGCACATCAAGTGCTATGTTTATTAGTTTCGTTAGTGTAGTGTTAATATTTTATCCCGTGAGATAACGGCATTCCTCCCAGATGGCTGTTGAGATTCGGCACCGGCCTACACGTCAGATTGCAAGAGATTTTCCTTTCAAGGTATCTCCCCCAGCGGGGCACCGCCCAGTCGGGAGAAGCTCGAAGGTGTCGATATGAGTGATAGTGTACTACATGAATGTGTGTGCGTAAGGGGAGAGGACAGGAAAAGGAAGAGAAAAGATATCTTGCGGTCCTTAGGCAAATAATTAGGGTACTTCTCTAGAATTCGCCTGGAATGAGAAACAGAAACCACTGAAAATAACTGATGAGAGCAGCTGAGCGCTAGGAATCTCCTCCAGTCAACAGCTCAATTAGGCCTACCATTGTACTAGCTAATGCAGAAAACTCTCCACCGTCGGGTCTGGAACCCCTGACCTCCCGGTTTGAGACGCTCCAGATACATCGGAAATACTGGCTCTGAGACACTTCAACAGCAAATTTCATGTGGGAAAAATTGCGTAACATTTTCAACAGCGAACATTCCTTCTGCCCCATCTTTCTTCATCTCTCCGTTCGGACGACACAGGGAAAGCTCTCTGGCCTCTCATTTCCACCCATTTGGCTGGCTCTAATCGAAGCGAGGTCTGTAAACTGTCAAAACACAGATAATCCACTGTGACTAAGTAACGCATTCGTCATTTTTGAATAGCTGGTCAATTTACAACGTTTTAGTTTTAAAAGATACTTGTAAGATCCAACAACGGCATTTCGAAAGGCCATGGAAAAATATTTTTTGGCCCAAACAGATTTCGAATAACCAAGATTTTTGACATTACAAGGTAGAAGTGATGTTTAGAAAAATTGCACTCAAGATGTATCTACCTAATCAAGTCATTAATTTTCATTTCAAGCAACGTCATTTTTCCAGCAGATTTTGCTCTCGAAACACTTCCCGAATTCTTTCTCTCTCTTCTCGGGGGGAGGGGGGTTCTTCCCTGTGGTGATCTGTTCATATTCAAAAGGCGGAAAATACACAGGAGTTTATAGATTACCATTGTGCTTACAGCATTTTTCAAATTACAGAGATTTAATGTTTGACAGTTACGCCATATATTTCCAATTACAACCTAAGTAAATTCGAAAGTAACACGTGATGACATGTCGTTAGATACGAAAAACATGGGTCTTTGAACATTTTCAAGAACTCGCAAGTATTAATCTTCAAGTTGCTCAAAATTTCTTTTAACTATTTTACTAATTTCTCATGCGCGCAGATATTGAAAGACAGCTGTACATCCTTCGGTCGTGTGAGAGATCTATGGTTTCATTAGGAACACAGATACCTGGGAAAAATCAAAAAAAAACTGAGTTTCGATCTTCACTGAAGAATGAAAATATCTTAATGTGATATTTCTCATATTCTCTTACTGCTCCAACCCACTGAGTTCACATACTCAACGCTACGACACAGCTGATGTGCTAACGACACAGTTGATGTCATGCAACAGCAATGCTACAACAAAGAGGCCGCTCACCATTAAATATTTACTTTTAACATATTCCTTTAAGGAACTACGGCATTTTCGATATGCTTTGTAAATAAAGAACTGTTGTTTTGTTTATATACACTATCAGAAATTTCTCCATTAATTTTAATGTAAAGTACATGAAAGTAATTTTCATGAACTTAAATTAAATTTAAGGTACATGTACAGTAACTTTAATACACGTGCACATTAAATTTAATGTACTTGTACAATTAAATTTGAGTACTAATGTACAGTTACATTAATCTCCCTTTTATGTGGAAGGTACATTAAATTTCATGTATATTCTTGCATTAAATCTTCATTAAATTTAAAGTAATTTATGGCTGGACTATGCTACGTTTTTACTGATTCGTGAAGGCTGTTTTTGTTAAAATGTTTAATTTATTGTAGTGTTATATAAGAGCATTGCATTTGTTGATCTTAAGTAGTGTGCGGGCTACTTTTTGGAACAATAAGTTTAATTTTTGGAATATACACCTCAAATTTCATTTTAATTATAACGCGTGAAATGACAGTACCCAACGAATTTACTCACAAATCCCAGCCGTAATCACCACGTACGCCATTTATCATCAGTAGACACCGACACGTCCTCAACCGTATCATCCCATCCCATTCTCATTTTCACAGCGCTCTCGCCCTTGCCTCTAATTCCACCCGCGGCCTCCGGGCACCGCGTGTCAAAACGCCCTCTGTGCGCCCGCAGCGCCCCTAGCGGTGTCGCCGGTCGTGTCGCGACGCAGCGCTGTGCGGCGCGGCGTGGCGCGGGCGGTGATTTCCCGGCGGCGGCAGCGGGGGCGGGGGCGAGGTGAGCCGGTGATGCTGAATCAATTCCAATTATGGTTATGTAATTGTTGATGCCGGCCGCGTGCGAGGCTGGCGGGCGTCGTGTCGTCCGAAGGGAGGTCGCGATGAAGCCGCAGCGCTTGTCGCCGGGGGCGGCGAGAGAGCTGGCGCTGCTGTTGCCGTCATCCTGGCAGGGTTCGCTCTCGTTACTTCCATCGCCTTCGTTGCACCTAGCACCGCTGTCATCGTCTTACTGTTACTCCCGAGGTCATTGTCGAAGTCGTCATCGTCATTGCCGTCATCATCGTCACCGTCACCGTCATCGCCGTCACAGTCATCGTTGTCACAGTCATGTCGTCACAGTCACGTCGTCACAGTCACGTCGTCACAGTCATCGTCGTCACAATCATCGTCGTCACAGTCATCGTCATCACAGTCATCGTCGTCACAGTCATCATTGTCACACTCATCATTGTCACACTCATCATTGTCACACTCATCATTGTCACACTCATCATTGTCACACTCATCATTGTCACACTCATCATTGTCACACTCATCATTGTCACACTCATCATTGTCACACTCATCATTGTCACACTCATCATTGTCACACATCATTGTCACACTCATCATTGTCACACTCATCATTGTCACACTCATCATTGTCACACTCATCATTGTCACACTCATCATTGTCACACTCATCATTGTCACACTCATCATTGTCACACTCATCATTGTCACAGTCATCATTGTCACAGTCATCATTGTCACAGTCATCATTGTCACAGTCATCATTGTCACAGTCAGCATTGTCACAGTCATCATCGTCGCAGTCATCGTCGTCACAGTCCACATCGTCGCAGTCATCATCGTCGCAGTCATCATCGTCGCAGTCATCATCGTCGCAGTCATCATCGTCGCAGTCATCTTCGTGGCAGTCATCATCGTCGCAGTCATCATCGTCGCAGTCATCGTCCTCAGTCATGATCATCACAGTCATTGTCGTGAACGTCAACGACATCAACGACATTGCTGTCAACGTCATCGCCGTCAACGTCATGGCTATTATCACCATCCTCGTCGTCGTTATCCCAGGCACAATCATCGCCGTTGCCATGTGGTCGTCACTGTCTCCGTTGCCATTTCAATTACCGTCGAAATCACCGTTGTCTCTGATACGGCGTTGATACTGAATCGGCGTTGACGTGCCATCGCCGTCATCATCATCATCACAGTTATCGTAATGTTCTTCCTCGTGTCAGATGAAGGATCATCGTCTCACCTTAAATTGGCAATGTGCTGATCATCAATGTAGCTATTGATCACATAATCACTATCAACATCTTCGTTGTCATTCATCATTTATCGTCATCGTTACCTTCCACTATCATAACAATTTTTCAGCAAAAGTACACGCACATTATTATCATCACATTCGGAACTGGCATTATTACTCTTGCACTTATATCACAGTCAGGCTAATCGTCATCACAATTATTATCGGTCATTGATATCATCACAAATACTGCTTCCATTGCCTGAAATCGCTATTACCATCGACACCACAGTCGTCATTTCTACCATTCTAGTCGTCTTCGCCACTAACATCGTCTATATCATTGTTTACCGCACCGACCTTGGGAACGCTGTTGCAATAACTGAATAGCCATTGCCACAGTCGAGTCCACTATCAGTCAAACACTCGAATTCCACTGATGCCGTCGCCTCCATCACCGCGGCCACCAGCGCGTCGTCCCCGCTGCTCTCAATTTCAGGTGTGAGCTCTGGCGTCAGGCGTCAGCCCCATTCCCATGGCCGGAGGCGGAGGCTTCAGGGCTGCACAGCGGCCATGTTTGTCACGTAGACGTTGAATGTAATGAAACAGGACGGTTGTTTCCTCGGGGACTGCCAAATACGAATAGGGGAGGTGTAGTCGAATACAGGGTTAGAGACGGCCAGTGGGGATGTTAGAGAGAATGCCTATTAGGCTAATGAGATTTCATGAGAGGAATATGGCGAAAGATTGCTTTGCAAGTGAAGCTCACGAAAAAAATTTAGCTGAAGCGAAAATGTAATGTGATAATTATTATACTTTTAGAAAATATATAAAGAATAAAAATGAAGCAATAAATTAAATAATCAATACAATATCATTTTATAAACAAACGTGTGTTAAATCTCATTGACGATCCATTAAAGATGGTGTTCTAAATGGTATTTAAGAATTCTCTTTACTTTCAGGAACAAGTTTCCAATTCCACAACGAAGCTTTATTAAATACTTTGGAATATATCTGAACAGAGGACTGACGTCTGAAAAGTGTATACAGAAAAAAAGTTCTAATAAACTATATCAATATTTAGATCCATTTCATATTAAAGACAGGCAATATGTTAATAAATATATTTAAATGTTCAATAAATCGAAGAACATAGACTTTGTCCTAAATTGAATAAAGTGGTGATATAAATTCAGTTACACAGTTACAACGACCTAATAACACTAATTATCTAAATTTGAAATGTAAGAAATATTATTATTTGTTAATTGGAAAACACTCTCTTCTCTTTTTTAAAGCCAATAATTATTTATGAAGTACTCAAGTCAATACGGTATTGTAAAATAGATCATTGGGGACCTTCAAGAAACTTCAACTTTAAATTAATCAAAGATGCAAAATACGTCAACAACGTTACAATTAACAGGAACCTAAAAATTCCAATCATAAATGGATGGAAGTTCTCGACAGGAAACACCTTCATCTTATTGAAAATCATCAAAACCATCTTGCAATAAAAGCACTTACAACAGTCGAGAATCAGGAAGATGAAATAAATTAAAACCTATAGATTTAGTAAATTTGTAAGTTGCGTTAAAATGTGTTGTAATAATACTGTTGTCGTTTTCCAGTGCTATATATGAAAATACCTTTTTAGTTTGCTGAAATAATATCCTTTTAAATTTGTGAGCTAATGCTTTTAAATTTGTGAACTAACTTTTGCTCCGTAAACTGAACAAATTGTACATTTTTTAAATCTTACATGGAGTAATTAGGTAACTCCCGTGTGTCCGTCCTTCCGTTACTCACGGTCACCTAATTCTGGACCTTCATTTTGGAAAGTTTTAAACAGTATTTATACCGTTAAAATTATTCTAATGTTGACGTATTTCGCCTCATAGTTGCACAGTAAATAGCACAGAAAATTCTCATAACAGACCACCGAAAGAAGTACCTAGTTTAACATTTTTCACACAAAGCTATTCGCAAATGTATTCCATGCATGCTTTTCCGTTCATGATAATAAAAAACAACACTACATCGATGCAAGAACTTTTCGTTCCACATTTAACGAGCATGTAGTAGAATCTGCAACTTACTTTGTTCAACTATTCCCGAAGAAATATCTAGTACGAGATTTTTCATATTACCCCACGTTTTCGCAGCTGGAACGCCTAAACCAACACTTAATCCTTCCTGGCCAAAACCTCCCTAATCTCGCCGGCTTTTCTGCACAAGGAGACAAAAGCTGCAACCGCCAATCCGTCTTTGTGCGTCTGTTTTCGATAAACGCTCCATGGAACAGTCAGCGTGGGGGCGCGACTAGGCAGAAGAAATGGCGCCTGCAAAAGACACCCCCCCCACCACCACCACCACCACGACAGCCTTACGGTCCACGGTTCGCAAGCTGCCGACTACGCAGCTGCAGACCTCATCGAGCGGAAAATCCGACAATTGCTTAAACCTGGAATAACATTTCCGCGACATTTTCGCCGCGAAGATAAACACGACGCTTCCTACGGCAGACCCGGTGGAAGAGAGAGAGAGAGATGGTGACAGAGGAGGGGCACTGGAAGAGGAGAAAGAGACTGAGGTGTTGAATTTGCGGCTGGTTATGATAGGACAAGGACAGTTGCTGAATGGCTGTGGTAGGTACAGGCTGAGGTGCTGCGCCGAGACGAGTAGAATACCTGGGCGGAAAAGGTGACAATGGAGTAATAAAAGTACACCCGGTCGGAAGCGACTAAGCTGAGCACGCAATGGCACCTCCATTCAAAGGGTTATAGGTTCATGTTCCACATTGAATGGCTGTTTGTAAGTAGAAGAATATACCACACACCGAAATGTTACATTCATTTTTGTCATGAATTTGAAAGTGAAATTGTACTACGTGATAGTATAAAGACGAGTCAATTTAGAAAGAGAGAAAAAATGCATCAGCGAGTTCCACATAACAATAATAAAAAAACTATTCTTTTTCCGTTTTGGTCTCTGAAGCATAGAATGTTGCAGAAATTAATTTTAGTAATTTTCCAATTTCGTCGCAACTTGTGTTTTTCATAAATTTTGTTTGCATTTCCAAAACTCGGGAGCGCTGTTGTAGTCTCGATAGATAATTTCCGTAATTTGCGAATAGTGAGTTGAGTTCAGGAGACCGGCTGGCGGACAACCTAAGTTCGTACTACTTTTGAATAACAGGGGGATTACTATTCAAATTAAACAAAGATTCATCGGCGCATTTTAAAACAAAGCCAGTTTGCACACATTCACAATAAACAAAACAATATTAGTCAATATTCTGTTTCGAAGCTATGTACATTTTTAGATTAATCTCAGAGTAAAATATTGGAGAATGGTTTTAAAAAATAGTGCAAATACAGAAAAGTGAAGGTCGATATCGACAATATATTCTGTTAATCGATCATTCTCAATCCCACAGTTTTATCAATAAAAAAGTCTAAGCCCAAAACAAACTCCATAATAATTTTTAGTGATCAGATTCATGTTCAACTTGTTATTTTCAAAAACAAATATGTCCATAGTTGTTTTGCGTCTTTATGTTAAAGATAATGTCTATATTGTGCAAATGGAATGATATTCAAAAGTACAATGAATGGCACAAAATAATAGTAAATTTTTACTGTACAAAAGAACTAAATATCGTTTTTCTCAAAGTAGTAAAAAGTGCACTAAATCGGTCTTAGAACTAAGTTATCTTTTAAAGAATTACGAGTATATTATGAATGTTCCATTGCAAACCGAAAAAGATGATAATTTGGAAAAACTAGGAGTTGTCTTTACGCATAAAAATATTTTCGTGTCATTTTTATGTTGAAGATGGTCACAGTAACCCCGAGCACCCAGACAAACGTAGAGGGTGGGTGGCGGGGACAGCAATGGCGAAGAAAATGTCGGTAATGCGGAGTTTGCGGTTGTCAATCTCATGGACAAAGAAGCCAGGTGAATACCAGCAAAAGGTGGGCCCGAGGTCACAATGAACTACGTAGAAAGGAAAGTGACAAAAGCTGCGGTAGAAACGGCGAACACAAAGTTACAAGGACCACCTGCACTGGCGGTGGAGATCTGAAAGTTGAAGGAAGTGTAAGCTATAGAAAGTATACACAGAGTCAGTATGGGTGCGTTGGTTATAATTAAATGATACATAGCTAAGGCACTCTTAAATATAAAATGTTCTTTGAAAATTATTTATAGCAATGATAATTAATCGCTGATGGCAATTCAACGTTCTTTCAATAAGCCTATTCAGTAATTATTTGTATACTATTTCTTACCATTTTGTTTCCTATGTTAAATTTCGTTGGTATTAAACTCCAAAGTTTTTTACCTGATAAGATTCTTTTTCGTAATTTATAGCTTCTCGTTAGACAAATTTGTCTTTCGTGAATTATAAGGACTACGTATTTATATATAACTTCTAGGACATAGTCGTTCTTAAGTCGTTTTATCTGAATATTAATAAATTATTGTTTTCAAGTGTGATTGTTTTCATCTAATTATTAATAAATTATGAGAATAGTTTTCAATGGGCAGGTAGAGGTTTGAATCGGTCTTTTGGAAATCTCGATTGTGTGTGCAACACAGTTGTTTCTACCTAGTACGTTGAAGACTGAAGAGCCGGGAGAGACTGGTAAGTTGTTTAAATTGTTGATCATTTACTTTTCCATATTGTTCGCTTCATATCTCTCGCTACATTGGGCGTGTATATGCTAAAATTGGTAAAATGTTGGATTTTAAGATTAGTATTTTGTAATTGTAAGATTAGTATCTGTAATAGGTGATGCTTTAGAGGGTTTTTTCTTGAAACTGCATTTTGATGAGTATACAACAGTGAGGCGAAGGTAGCAGAGAAGCGAACTGGTATTTAAAAGTAATATTGATTTATCAGTGACTAGTCGTTGGCATTTCACATAACATAATTAGAGCAGTGTGTGGGTGGTCTTTGCCAATAATATTGTGTATTGAAATAGCAGCTTGGCTTAGCCATCATCGAAATGACTTAGCCATCATCGTCAGTATCCTGCTGCAGGAACTGACAACGCCTCTAATTATTTTATTTACAAATAATCCCGCATTGATCCGATACCTACACGTAAGGTGCAAACCGTTGATAGCTTTCGTGCGGTCGAGCCACGGATCCAGTTGACAGCTTTCGCGCCCTGAGCTTTCTCAGCGTGTGCGTGGAGTCTCCGTGAGGACGCGGCCATGCGACACAAATGACCACCGAAGGGCGGCTTTATGAAGGACCACCTGGGCCCGTTTGAAGGGCCGCCGCACTTTGTCGGCCGGGGCAAAGGGCAGCTGTGGGGAGCAAGGGAGGGGGGAGGCTGGAAGTGAATGCGGTGCGCTGACAGAAAGAGAGCAACGGAGGTGACAAACCGCGTAGAAGGGGCGGGGGGGGGGGCGGTCAGGTGCCCGGTGCTCCAACGCATCTCAAGAACCCAATGGCATTTTGTAGGATCGACGTTGGGCCAAAGTTTAGACGTGATTTATAATTAAATATTTGTAGTTTATTTTCGATTCAACGCGGTGCAGAGAAATTTGTGACGGAACATACTAGTGGGTTTAAGGAATTTTTGTTTTTCTAGGAATTGGCGAATGCTTGTTGGTCATTAAAATTGAAAAAAAAAAAAAAGCTCCTTATTTGCTAATGTTTTGGAACTTTTTTGTTCTCTCAGGGCTGTGGGACACATATTAACACTTTTACTCCATCCAAGTTGAATATAATATGTATATGTAATACATTCAACTTGGATGGAGTAGAATTATTAATGTGTGTCCCAACCAAATAGCTACAAACTAGTAAACTAAGTTATTTTTCATTAAAAAAAGTATCATAATTTAGATACAACAAATTATACAAATTATGACATTAAAACGTATTTTGCTAAGAGTGGGTTTTTGTTTTCCTTTATTCATCTACGAAGTCATGTCATGCTAAGTGGCGTGCTGGTATAAATGTTTCATTCTTCTCGAAGGCTTTGATGATTTTTCTTTGTATCTCATTAAACGAAGTTGTTCCCATAATAAAATTCTCAAAGATCAATTTTGTTTAGGGGTTGATATTTCTGAATATCGAGTACGACTTAAAAAAGACGGCCGGCAAAAGAAAAGTATTTTAAAATTTATTATTTGAACTGGAATTATTTTAAATAATTTTGGAAAATGAAATGTTATTAATGATATTTCTAAACGGAATATTCTTTTCATTAGCCATATATACAAAAATATTTTAATATTTACATGATTTTGGAAGTTAGCTGGCGAAGTTAGAAAAAAATTATGAAAAAACAATTCGTGTGAAAAATAATGAAATACGAGTTCTTTGTATGTTTGATGTATTATAATACTCATACATGGGTTGAAGCTGTGTATTAGAAAGAAATTATACATTTTTAGTAAAAACCTCTCTGATATTTATGAGTATACGATGCCATCACGAAGCATTTTGCATACGGAACAAACTCAAACCCCTGCAAAAGTAATGAACTTCTATGGACCTGAGAGAAGCTGAGAGAGCTTCATCAAGTCACGCGCACACAACACACATCACACCTCAACTCAAGCAACCACACCCAAGGTGGGACTCGATCCGTCGTTCCTTGGGGCCGAAGGCGCAGCCATGTTTACGATCTTCGTCTACCCAAGCTCGCGTAATATGACAATTTTTTTATCACTGAGTTATACATCAGTCTCATTCATATCCCTACACTCCCAGAGCACAGACTATCATGTTTTCATAAGGTCTGAAACTCCTATCCCTTCTAGTTAACCGTTCATATAAAGTATTGTACTTATTTGGCATTTTGAGATCGTATTATTAAGATTTTTACTAGCTAGCGATATTCTCAAGTCCGGAACCTGTTCTTATTTATTATCAATGCCTTGGGGTTAAGGGAAACAATCTCTTCCTTCCAATGACGTATTTTCTTCACCGTATCTAACATTCTTGGCCTGCCTGAGCTTTTCTTTGGTCACACAGCTATAGAAACAGACGATACTAATGGAAAGCTACATCTGTATTTTGCCTTGACCAGTATTCGAACTCGGGATCGCCCAGAGTATAAGAGCCGTTAGTATAAAAACAGCATTAATAATAATAATAATAATAATAATAATAATAATAATAATAATAATAATAATAATAATAATAATGTCTTTATTAGTGGCGAGGCTCAGGCCATAAGGCATGTTCTTCCACCTAACCACTTCAATGAATATATATTTATACAGAATTGAAACATTTAAGTGAGAGGGTAAGCTGTACATTTTCAATTAGGGGTGCAAAACAAAGGGCCATCCCGCTATACGTCTTGAGCGATAGAGGAAATAAAAAAACGATCTCAATCAAAGAGTTTAATTATTGAGAAATGATAACTACGAGCGTTCGTGTTTGCAGCACTTGGTGACAATTATTTTCTAATAGAAACCATTTACATCGGTAACTGAAACACTGATTAGATGACTCCCTAAAAAAATCATCTAACCCACACTTCCCTCAGAACAATCAAAATAAGTCCCCTAGAACATTTAACAAGCCAAGAACATTTACCAAGACAAGAGATGTCGCACATATTTGGTAGAAAATGGTAAGGAATTTACGACACTTGCATCACAGAATTGGATGAAGCTGAAGATGGCCGCAATGCGACCGAAAAAGCTTTCTGAAGAAATAAAAACTTACGACAAAACAACGCCTCAAATTCATTTCTATCGCACATATTTGGCAAGAATGGGAGATGGAAGATGTAAGAAAGTGTTGAAGCGACACTAACAACACGGGTAGCTCTAACACTGCGGTCAGCAAGCGATCTTCGAGGCAGGTGAGCTCTGTCAACTTCGGCGTTGGGGCAGCAGCAGCGGCGACGGCCACAGTGGAGGCGAGAGAGCACAGTGGGTCCAGAGGCGCGACTCGTGGTGTTGTGGGTAGATGGTTAATGGTTGGTTAATGCCTTATTTTCCGTGGCGAGACTCGAGCCATCAGGCCCGCTCTTCCGTCTATCCACGCAAATTTCGCTACGCTCCTATCACCACCTAGCGGAGAAAGGAGGTATTATCTTGGGCGAAGAAACGGGCGGATCTCAATTTTTCTCAGAGGCTTCATTTAGGCTTCAGGATATATTACATGCAGTGAATCTACTACATGGGACAGCCGGCTTTACTTCCCATCCGAAGGAAGACGAACGACGGAATTTTTTCGCCCTTAAAAATCCACGGCTTCGATCGGGTACAATAGTCGGGTACAATAGTCCGGTACGCTGACCGTTATACGCTGACCACCGTATAATTCGGGTACAATAGTCCGGTACGCTGACCGTTATACCATCGAATCCGCCATCGTTATACCATCCGAATCTGCGATCGCCACCTCTGTACTGGATAGAGGGGATGCATATTCCAGTCGAACTATAAGTAGCTTGTGGGGATGGGGGACAAAACAGCAACTATTTTTGGATACCTCCCGTTTCCCTCCCTCTCATTTCACCAATACTTCATTCGCCCTTCGAATCATATCATAGTCAACCATCACCTACGATCGAAACCTTTTACCTGAGTTATGGCCGAAAAAGCTTAGATACTAAGTATCATATAATGAATAAAGTGGGTCTAAATGTACAACGATTTTTTGACTTATAAGAATTTTCAATTAACGGAATTCTGTTATCGTCGGGAAACTATTTGTTTAAAATTTTATATAAAATTAAATATCAAAATTGGGCCAGACAGTTCCCTCACTCTGGAAAGATTGTACCCCCATACACCTGAACCATACAACGAAATGGTCTGAAAGGATTTTGAATTTTATTATGCGGGCGCCTAGCTTTATAAACCCACTGTCCGATTGGGCGTAGTGCGCAGGGTCGGGGGCGGTTGTTCACGCAGGCGAGGGAGGGGTGTGGTGTGAGGGGCGGGGAGGGGCGGGGCGGGGCGGGGCAGGGCAGGGCAGGGCAGGGCGGGGCGGGGCGGGGCGGGGCGGGGAGGGGCGGGGCGGGGCGGAGCTGAGCGGGGCGGAGTTGAGCGGCGCGGAGCTGAGCGGGGCGGAGCTGAGCGGGGCGGGCCGGGGCGGGCCGGGGCGGGCCGTGACGGGCCGGTGCGGGGCGGGGCGGTTGGCGTGGCCTGCGAAGGGGCGGCGCGGCGGAGGAGTCTTGGGCGCGACCGCGCTAGGTGGTCGGTCATGTGATCCGCGCGTACAAAGGTAGTCGCCGCCTTTGTGGCTTGGGGCGGGCTTAGGGACGGGGGGGGGCAGAGGGCGGCGGGGGCGGGAGGCGACACCTGACACCCGCCCCCGGCGCCGCGCACGCCTCGCGCTCGCTCGCCCTGCTTCCTGCCGCCGCCCCCGCCCCCGCCCCGCCCCCGACCAGCGCGTTAATAAATTGACCTGCGCAGGGGTGGCCAGTAGCCGTGCCAGCCGAAGCGAACATGGGCCTGGAACTCAGGGTCCAGAAAATGGAATATAGAAAATCCCTAATTGTTATCCGATCAATAAAATCTAATAAAATTCATTGTTTGTTAACTGCTATTATATTATTATTTATTATTATTATTGTTATTGTTATTATTATTATTAATATTGCGTTGGAATCTATATTTATGATTACAGATGATGAGTGACGGTTAAATATAAAATAGTACACTCCAGGTTGCAACCAGCTTTGTAAGGAGCTGATCTAGTGACTGTTGGTGCCTACAATATTTTGCCCAATTGTAATAACAACAACAATAATAATAATAACAATAATAAGAATTATTATAAAAGTAATAATTATTGTTATTATAACAATTACTTTGATGCAAATAGTAGTAACTTGAATTTAAAATGTTTAGAATTCTATGTCTGTACTCTGATTATGAATAAATTTTTTCCTTTGATTTATTTATCATTCAGCAAACATCAATTTCAGGAACTGCATCTGATCTCTAAGGCAGATGATATATTACACTTACTCGATAATTTTAGAAAAGATCGTCTCTACGAATTATGTATTTTTCTTCTGTGATTGTTCAGAAGCCAAAACCAACCCAAAATGGTAGCTCATTAAAATTATCTTTAAGACTTTTTGGGAAAACAAAATGCTATCTCTCTGAATATCACGTCCATGCAAGCCTACATGTAACCAAGACGCATAGATAAAAGCATTAAGATGAATAAGGGCATCAAACACAGAAAAATAAAAATTTTCCGAAAAAGTAGCGAAGAAGACATTCGCACATTTTTATCGGAGTACGATAGTGTCACGAGAAGCCGCCCCTTGCAAGCGACATTGAGCCCAATACCGCCGCCACGGCCTCCCATAAACATGGCTAAACTGGGTATCCCTAGACCTCTGTCGACTAATTCATGGCCGCGGTCACCGAGCAAGAAAAATTATCTCTCGGATGGGGCGCACGATTCGGATCCAGACACTGATAACGCGACGTTTCCTTCCTCATCCCCTCCCTCCACCCCAACATCCCTCTCCACTGCCCGGCTCTGCCCCACACGTAACACCCGGCCATTTACAGATACTAACAACCCGGCAGGGGGATAAATTTAAACAGCCTTAAACGGTTTGTTCAAAGCACGTTAAGGTTCTTTTACGCCGCGACATGTCGTTTGTTATTTACAGTGATGTTCGCTGCGTTAAAGAGCCCCCTGCAGTAAAAGGTACGGAACAGTTGGCGTTTAAGGAGGCGATTCTGTTGTAACTTAATTTTGTGTTCGGTTGCGATTTAGTGAGTTGCTGCTCTTTATGGAAGATATAAATTTGTTTTACGTTCTTCATAATAAAGAAGCGCCAACTCTACTGACTTATGTAATGTTTATGAGCGAATAGTCCAGATATCCATGACACATCTACACAAAATGGGAAGTTTATGTGAAGAATGAACTGAACTGAGTTATGAAGAATGGACCAACTTCTTAAATCATTCCATTCGATTGACAGCGATTAATTTAAAAGATCTTTCAGCGTAGTTATTGCTGGTCTTCGTAACACAAGTTTAAAAAAGTATAGTTTAAAAGTGTTTTCATCATTGTGAGTCATCAATTTGTAATGTGAACATTGTTTTTCAATTTATAGGTCCATCCTTATAGAATTAAAGCAAAGAACAAAAGTAAAACTATTCACTTTTCCCCATAGCACGTCATACGCAGTTTTTAACTATTTTTTGACGTAAAATAAATAAATAAATAAATAAAACTAATTTTTAAAGAATTTACAAAGATATTTCAAAGAACGCAAGATTTGATGAATACTAGTTATCTTTATAAAGATTACTGGTCGTTTAGGTCGTAGACATTGCAACATTGACAACGTAACACTAGATTACACATCTTTCTGTTACCTTCAATTATTATAGTTGTAAGACCTTGTATTTCTTGATTTATCTCAGATGTATCAATGGAGTAATTAATGCTATGAAAAGTTGTTCTATTACATTTTTGTGCTTCAATAACAAAGTGTTTCCTTTTTTAAAGTACTGTGCAAGACAAATCAGTTACATAGTGCTTTTATTCCAGGGAAGTTCTAAATCAATGAAGTCTTTACGAAAATATCGAAGTAATTTGGTGAGTTTTATCCTTTTTGGTGTATATAGAATTTGTGTCTGGATGTAGATGAAACGCATTAGGTGATCTGGACGACTGATGATCTGAAGACGCGGGCACCAAACAATGTTGTCACGATTTGTCAATTGGAAGAGCCCGTTTCATCTGAAAACGCTTCAGGTTTGTGTGCATAGCTCGCTGAAGAGTAAAACAGATCTGCTTTGACATATATGCGTTCTGAGACCGTTAAGTCGACACACTATGTCGGCTGCCAACTTAAGACGCACAAAAAGCACGAACATTATGAAGAGCACTTCTCAGATACTCCAAGAAACGCGAAGAGCGTTTTGTCGATTTCCACAGTTAAGCTAAGATCAAAATAAATGTTTGGTCTTAAAACTAAATGAATGAAATTGGTTTTGGACGAATACGTAATGGAAGACAATTGAAATCTTTCGTGCGGAGTTCTGTTCGAAAATTTTCCGTTCAAATCTTACGATAGTTAACCCAAAATATGCTAAAAGGACATACAGTTTGACATATTTTCGCTCGCCAGGAAGTCACGAGCTAAAAGTGCACGCCCAAGAAAACCAAGCATCTGACACTCGGTATTTGTAACCATTTCAAGGGTATAACGGAAAACTGATGATGGTGCGAAGTTAAAACGTGTAATCAAGGAATATAAAATATGTGATGAACTGGGAATAAAAAGTGCAAGTTTTTTTTCTTAGGTTTGCGGAAATAGCCGGAATATTTTGTACTCCTGCAAATTCAGCAAGCGAAAGAAATTAAAATGCAGCTAATCAGTCTTATTGATTGATAAATTGAGTTTTTCCAGGCGATTGAGTGTTTCCGGGCGCGTCAACTGCTTTGGTCATTAGTCCCGTTAGTGTAGTTCATTTTTTTCTCGAGAAATGGTGGTGATATTCCCCCGCTGGATCGCGAGATCCGATGCCGACCTACAGTGGGGTTTGGGGCTAGTGGGGTTTCCCCCTAACCAGGACTCTCCCACCAGCGGGGCACTGCCCCATCTGGGACAAGCTCTAAGCTCCCGGCCGGTCTCCCGGAATGTGTGGTAGTGTAGTGCATGTTAGTGTAAGTGTGTGTGTTTGTAAGGGGAGAGGATAGGACAAGGAAGGGGAAGGACAGATCGCGCGCGGTCCGTGGCCCGTTTGTTAGGGAACTGCTCCGGCATTCGTCTGGTGCTGATCGGAGAAACCACAGAAAAGTACCGATCAGAGCACCCGGCCGCTAGAATTCTCCTCTAGACAGCGACTGAATTCGACCTAGCTGAAAAGCTAGTGTCGAAAATCCTCGAACCTAGGACCTTCCGGGCAGAGGCGCTGCAGTGATGTCAGTTGATGCACTGAGCTACCTCTCCCAGTAATCAGACTTATGTTTGTTGCACACGTAGTCCTGCAACGCTATCGCACATGGTATGTCACCTTCTCCTACCGCAAGAGACGAAGCAATTTATCCAAAACCATTGCTCTGATGTGCGAAGGAGTTCTCCGCGAGAGCGCAGGACGCTCGCACTTACGGCACGGCGCTCGAGAACGTCGTGGAAGTTAGCAGGACCATGGATTTTTTTGAGAAAATGACCCGCGGCAAATTTTTTGTTTTCACATCTTAAGAACCGCAAAAACGCGGCAAATTATGAGCTTTACAGTTTTGTGATTGGGTGAAATGGTCCTGCTAACTTCCAGGACGTCGCTCGAGACACGCTCGAGGTAGGACCTTGCAGCTCTTGTATGTACTTCGGCGCATTAGCCTCTGACGAAGCCTGGGCCAACCAGCGGCATCCAGGCCTTGCGGCTATGGGTTACGGGGTACGTGTGGTTAGCACCTAGGCATCCCTCTCAACCTGAGTAGTGAGTTTTCTCATCGTCACACAGCAACATATACTGGGACATTGCAAGGAAAACGCACACTATAACTGACCGGGAATCGAACCCGGGATCACGATATGGAAAGCGACCACACTAACGAATTAACTATTCGCGAGGGCAGCTCTTTAGTACCGACGCTAATTACCGCGATGATGAAGGCATTACGCATACTTGCTCATATGCTTCCCTTCATGATTCATAGACATTCTAATGAGCCACATCTTTCACATTTTAGGGTCATAGCTTTAAACATGGAAATGGCTCTAAAATGTCGGTACCGATCTCGTTTCACGAAAAGGTAGTCGTAATGTGTTCTCGGAAAATATTCATACACACCCACTTCAGGGGCTAATCATATCACGTACATTATAGATAATACAGTTGGAAAATGAAATTAAATCAGTTAAACAGGCTCGGAACAAACGGGGGCAAACGGCAACAGCAACATCTGCTTTATAACAATTCCAACCCCATGTAAAACATTCACGTTTTCGCCTTGAGCTTGTGCTCTTGAAGGCAAATATGAACATTATTTCATATCTAAACATAATTCAGCAATTTATTATTACCAGTAAAACTTAAGTAACAATTAAATAATATTTAAAGTCATTACATAATACGGTTCAAGATTAAAAATAAAAAACAGGAATAAAAGTAGCAAGATACAAAGAAGACCACGAATAAAAAGGCAAAGATAAAGACAAATAAGGAAAATAGATAAAGAATAAGAAAAAAAAAACATAAGAGGATGAATAAAACGCGACAGTACAAGACTTTCCTAAACACTTCTTCAACAGCCAATCCGAGCGTTCTATTTGGCAGGCCTTATTAGCGTGGCCCGCGCCCGCGTGAACGCACTCTTGACCGGGCCCCGTCGCCCATCGCGGCGACCACGACCCCAGTTGACTTGCAGCGCAGGCTGCGACCTCGCGCGTCGCAGGGCAAACAGGAGGGGGAGGGGTGGGGCAGGCGGCGGCGGTGGGTCTCCCTCGCGTCCCCGAGGAGCCAATTAGGCCGCGGGCCATCCCCGCGCGTCCACACGCTGCCCGCGCGCCCGTCCGTGCGCCCGTCGTGCGCAAATATCGCCGCGCACGCGTCGCGACCACGGCCCGCGGCGCTTCGCCGTCACAAAAGCGCGCCCGACGCCACCGCCCCACGCGGGGTTCGAACCCGCCGCGGGCGCCGCGTCCCGCCGCGCGACCAGTGAACGGCAGGCGTTCCCCAAGGAACGACGGCGAATACTCACTAATTACTCTCTGTCGAGAGACAATACACAGAACGTGCACGCAATATAGCGAGCGTAGTTCTCTGTGACTGGGACTATGCTACTGCGGACATAACTTGCACTTCGACATTCCGAGCTTTGAAATATGTTGAAAATCATCAGGGTGCCGCAACGCGTATACATGGTGTCATGGCGGATGTGCAGGAGCGTGCATGGCGGCGTTTGTCTTGGCTTTGGGAGTTGCAAACGGAATGTTTGATTTTTGAAGGTACTTTACGTGAAGTCTCAAAAACATTTCCAAAATTTTCTCAAAATTGTTTCATCGAACCAATTATTTGATCAAACTTTGTCTTCGGATAGCGTAAAGGACGCTTAAGAGAATAGTGCAGATATCATGTTCATTGAATTCCCAGATCTTTTGAAAATTGCAAAAGAGCAATTTTTTGGAGCGTCTTCCAATAACTATTATACTGAAAGTAGATATTTTTTCGTTAATGAAATCTGTGTATTAAAGATGGATCGTGAAGAAAGTTCCTGTTAAATTTATCCATTTTTAGAAAATACGGGTAGTTTCCGTACAATTTGGCATAAAATATACATACTTTTTAAAAGAAATTTAACATTTTTTTCACAGAAATAGCATTAAATTGTTAAAAAAATTATTTCCACGGATAGAAGACGGGATGCTTTAAAGAATGGCGCAAATCTCATTTTTATGTTAAACTACCTTAAATATTTTCATCGTGGTGTTTTTAAGTTCTGAATATCGAAATTGTGGATGTCTTGTAGGATATTAAGAACTTAGAAACACCATGCAAAGATTCAAAATATTTTAACATCAGAGGGCACACGCCCCCGCCTGCACAACCGCCATGGCACGATGTATGTTCGTTACGGCACCCTTTCGCCACAAAAGCTCGTCCAGAACCGCGTAACGCCGCCCGGGGGTACGAACCAGCGGGCTCCGCGTATTGACTCTGTCGGCCAGTGAACAAGAGGCGTCCCCAAGGACCGTCGATGAAGGCCAGCTAATTACTATTTGCCGACAGACAATGCTCAGAATATACACGAAATACAGTTTATGCAGTTCTCAATGACATGGACTATCTTATTCGAAACACAGGACTTGGACTACGATATCCTGAATATAACTTGAACTTCGATGTTTCGGACATTGAAATACATAAAAATACCTTTTTCAGACAAATCTCGAAATTTCATACTGAAAACTTACTGTAGTTTGCCTCAACCAAGAAGGCGGACGACTGTATAACAGTGTTCTGCACATATGGGGTCGAGTGGTTTACTTCTTCTAAGCAAGGTTAAAGTTTCCCATTTCATAAGGAGTGAGGTTGAGGCTGGTAGCCCAATTCACTCTGTTGCCAGATGCCAGAAGCGTAAAGCATCGGTATGAATGGTGGTTGTAATAACGGTACAAAGAATTATTTTAGAATCGTGTAAAGTACTGAACGGAGTATTAATTTATCATCGCTTAAGAAGTCTGGAAGGAAAAAACGCATAGGTTTGAACAAATTGAATTTAGACTCATTGAGATGTAAAATACTGGATATGTAGGCAAAGGGAACACATATCCATCCCCATGAAAGCTTTCATACGTTTAATTAAATAAATAAAAATTGTAAACTGTTTTTCGCTTTTGTCAAACCTTCTTATCTTCCAACATTCACCTTGTTTTTACAGATACATTATTACATTAACTACCTATAATGATTTCGTCATTAAACCCTCCAATTTATTTCATGCAGAACTGTAAAGATATAAACTAAGTATTATTTTATACAGAAGGCTACATCATTTACTTTTCCACTCGTTGCGTAATCGCAGTGCCTGATATTTCATTCATACTTTTGCATACAAATATTCTATACCTAAGTGTGAAAATAATGTTACAAAATACGAGTAACATGTTTAATTTCACTGTATGAGGGGAATGTAAATTTGTAATGTAGCACTTCAATTAGTGTTGAGTTTAGTGGTTTTGTTAGTCAATTTGCTGTTTTATGAAACTTTCGACGGTCAAAATATTAAAATATTGTATGTATATTACAATATTTAGAGGAACAAGTGTACAACGAACACATCCCCAACGAGTTTCATTAGACTAATCCACTCGTGAAAATAACACCAATAGCGTTGTACTATTTGTATGCACCAAAACATCGCTTTTTCTTACCACCTCCTCCCTGCTGGCCAATCACGAGATGCACCACAGGAAGCGTTGTCATAGACACATGGAGCACGAACACAATACACTTAGAACAAGACGCATTCTGAAACTTTTTGGAGTAAATTTCATTCGCGGAGTAGTCTTGTTAGAAACTCGTCGGTACCCGACTGGGAAATTCCATCATCGTTCAAGATAAAAAGATGAAAGTAGTAGTCACAAAGCGTCAACCACATGCGCCCCCACGTTGGCTGGAATCCACAAAATTGTGCCGAGTGACCACGACGGGTCACAAGGGCGCCGATGGCCGTTCGGGCCCAATCCCTCGACTAATACACATGAGGTGTTCCACAAGGACCGAAGGGAATACCTACTCATTACTCTCGAGAGAGAGGCAATGTGCGGAATATACACGAAGTATAGTACACACATTCTCAATGACCTGGACTTTTCTATTCAGGACATCGCGGGACTTGGGTACCAGGAACATAACTTAGATTCATTAGTGATTCTGGGCACTTCAACTGCTAAGGTCACTAGTCCCGAAAGTGTAGTGCATAGTTTTATCGTGGGAGGTGGTGGGAGTGATCTTCCCTCATTGGATGAGGAAATCCGTCGCTGACCTACCCGCATATTAGTGGGGTTTTCCCCAACCAGGTATTTCCCAACAGCAGGGCACCGCCCCAGTCGCAACAAGCTCTAAGTACCCGACTGGTCTCCCAATCCGTGTGATGCAAACATAACTTAAGACTTCTACATTCCGAACAACCTTACAGTTTCATTTCCAGGGCTTTGAATCCTTTTAAACTAGGTGTGCTACAAAAGCACATACTTTCTCGTATGATTGAAAATAGTTACGTAATATTAAAATGTAATTTCTGCCAAACTAAAAACACTGTTTAACTTGAAAAAGTATAATTCAAACGAATCGCCTCTCGTGCTTATCAGCATTTATTTCCATTGTCAGGAAGAGTAGTCATTTCTTACTTTTAGAAATGAAACGAACATGAAAACATTTAAATGTTTCAGTATTTACTGAACATAATACAGAAAAGCAAAAATAATTCCACACAACTCTACCTTCATTACATTTCTGGTTTCAATTTTTGAATGTCATAATCAGCGATTAAAATTTTTTAAAGTATAGAAGTGTGTTTGCTCGTTCTAAGTTCAAATTTATTATCTTCCTTCAATCTGTTTCCTTTCACAAAAATATTATCAACAATATTACAATCAACTATATTACAACACACAATCATTACCGACCCCAATGGGATGAATTCGAAGAGTTTTGAAACCTCTGTGATAGTATTTTCCGAACTGGCACTGCCTAAAACGAAGCGCGTGAAATTCGAATTTACAATTCCGAAAGTTTTTTGCAATTTCCGAAAATTCAGAGTTCGCTGAAAGTAGGACCATCACCACAATTCTTTACAGTTCTTTGATACCATTAAAGGGATAACAATGAATAACAAAATTTGAAGCCATTTCTGAGAAAATTGTTTAAAATTGTCTTCAAAACATGCTTCATCTAAAATTACCAAAAATATTCATATTTTCGAAATATTGAACATGACCTCTTTTGAAGAACGGTTTTTGATGAATACTTTTCATTAGAAAAGAATATCATCAAAATTGTAGTTGTCAACAGACGCCGAAAAAATTTTGAACTTTTGCAATTTTCGAAAAAGGAGCGTTTTTACCGAAAATGAGACCTGTATCATTCTCTCAAACGTTATTCATACTACTCAACAAGAAAATTTAATCAAAATCTATTGAGCCATTTTTTTTTGAAAATTTGGAAATGTCCAGGGGCTTGTGCTAGGGCATGTAAAGAACCCCCAAAATGAAAATATCGGTTTCAAATTCACGGGGTTGCGACACTAGCCAGATCAATAGAGAAATAGGACCCGGTAATAAGAGGACCAGGGCCCGACAACAAAAGATTTTCTGCCGAAAATTCACCTTTTTTTTCTGCAGCATTACATAACTTTCTCATCTTAACCCTAGATTACAAAGGCGTCTGCGAGACGACGCAACTAGTGCCGAAAGCTTCCCCCACCCCCTTCCCCTCACACCCCGTTTATGAAACTCTACGTACCTTCATTGTCCGACTAGCCAGTAAAATACACGTAACTTTGTTCACGTGCATATTTCCGGTGAACGCCATTTACGGTGTACGTCAACACGCGTCGTCCAGTAGACTATGCCTTCGTAATTACGTCAGATTTTTGGGACAACATATTTCCTAATATTGTAAATAATGAATACAGAAATGAATAATGAATACCTTGTGTTATAGCCTGTTAAGTGTTGTTCTGAACATTCCGCAATCATAATGGCACGACGGCGATCATAACAAAGGACGCATGACGATGTACTACTGCTGACGCTTGTCAAAAGCCATGTGTTGGCAGCACCCAGCAAATGTGTGCTGTGAGAGTCCAGTTAGGTGTATTTATAAAAACCTTTAAAATGTATCTTGTAACTCCGTATTATACATGTTCAATCCATTAAATTTAGTGTTTCTTCGTAAAAATGAGTTTTTCTTTATTTTTACTCAAGTAGTCTATCAGACTACGTTTTCGTAATCACGCTTGGTACAGGTCGCTTTTGTTATCTAGGATTAAGAAATACCTTCTTAACGATGAGAAAGTAAAAACGATATCCGGAACACTTGTTGATCTGGGATATCCATTTAGTACAAAGGACGATTATCCAATGATTGAAGGTAGAAGTTCGCAATATCGCAGCGCAAATTCCAGCCTTTCACATCATCGTGGAAGCGTGCCCGCGATAATGCGTTCGCTTTGTGCCAAAAGCTGCATTTTGGGGCTCGATCTGGAGGCTCCACACCCCGTAGCTGTGAGCCAATGTAGAAGCACTTCCCAAGGACCGTCGGCAGACTCAGTAATTACAATGAGAGACATTTATAATAGTCTCCCAATACAGTTCAATAAGATCTCAGTGACTAGGACGTCGATACCCTGGGTTTGGTTTACTTCGAATTCAATTTTACACCTCGAATTTCTATAATGAAATGAATTTACCCAAAATTGTACTCGTAGTCTTTATTAAATCACACAAAATAACGATGTATTGAAACTTGGGATGGATTGAACAAAAAGCAAAATTAAACTCCAGAATACCGAGGAAACAACTAAGTAATCTATTCATGCAAAATTTACTACAGAGGTATCTGACTGTTCGTAAATAGTAAGGAAACTCGTAGGTAAAGAATGGGAGCTAGAACCCCTTTTGATAATGAAATTTCTCCACTGTGCAAACAGATTGCTCTGAATAGCCTATTGTATTTTCTTTACGGAAACATGGTAGCATTTTACGAGGCACTGCAAGAAATTCCATCCTCCCTGAACCATCTATCTAGCTGCAGTTTGAAGAGCGGTTATATAGCTGCCACCAGACGACCTGGTAGAGCCTGTGTTTCTTCGTTCAATTTACGATAAACATCTCCTGCAGTTAAAGTGAAAAAAAAAAAACCGTTGGAAACGGCAACTGCAAAAACTGTGGCGTTGATGGGGAAGTGGTCAATAACATCTAATTCAATCGACTGACCTTGATATTTTAGTCATGCTTTACATAGGACATACTTTGTAATGTAATCAAATCAAATTGGAAATGTTTTTGAAATTTTGTTTTATCAAATATTGTGGAACAAAAACATCTGTATTCAATTGTCTTATTGCAGTTTTATTGCTAAAACGACATCAAACAAAATTTTTATTTGTTCTCAACTCCCCATCCGCATGTCATAAATTTATACGTATGTTAAACAAGATTAAAATGCTCCAATAAAGCTAAGAGCAAAAAAATCCAACTAAACTAAATGAAAGTTCATGGATTTACGAATACTTAGAGCATTATCTTCATCATTCACCCTTACCCAATTCCACCACTTTCTCGTTCACAAATACCATCACCAAGCTACTTTCTCCCTCTATCTACTCACCACGACATTCTTTGCCTCCGCATCCACACCCTCCACGTACTAAAACGCCTCCACGTACAACGCCTAAAACATCCATACCTAACACGCCTCCACGTTACACACCTCCAAGCCACGGTTGTTTTTGCCGCATCGTCAACCATCACATCATTACTCATGTCTCTATCGCCTCCTCGTTCACGTTCATCACTGATTGATTAGTGATTCCGGGCGCATTATTATTACTCTCGTAAGAATAGTGCATGTTTTATCATGGAACGTGGCGATGATCTTCCTCAGGTAGATGGCGAGACCCACACGTTTACTGGCGAATTTCCCCCAACAAGGTGCCTCCCACGAGGGGGACAACGCCCCAGCCGGGACAAACTCGAAGTTCACGGCCGGCCCCCGACATATGTGGTAGTGTAGTACATGTGAATTGTAGGTGTTTATATGTAAGGGGTGAGAATAGAACTGTGCAAGGAAGAGGAAGGAAAGATCGCGTGGGATCGCGGTCCGATTGTTAGGGTACTGCTCCGGCATTCACTTGGTGTTCATCGGAGAAACCACGGAAAACCAGTGATCATAGCAGCCGGCTGCTAGAATTCTTCTCGAGAAAGCGACTGAATTCGACCTTTCTATCTATCTAGGGTCGAAAATCCTGCCACTATCGGAACTCCAAGCCTAGGACCACCCGATCAGAGACACTGCAGTGACATCGGTTGATGCCCTGATCCATATCACCGGTAGAAGCTCTCGACATGTGCAGTAATGTAGTGGATGTAAGTGTAAGTGTAAGTAAGGAATGAAGATACCACCAGGAAGGGGATGGAAACTTAGCGCGCGGTGGCCTGTTAGAGTACTGCTCCGTGATTCCACTGCTATTGATCAGAGAAACCACGGAAAACTACCAACCAGAGCAACCGGAGCCAATCCGGTGACCGATCGCTCAGGCAGTAGTCTCGTAGCGATCTCGGACCGAAGGATCGCGGGTTCGAGTCCTGCCTCGGGCATGGCTGCATTTGTGTTCGTCCTTTCACCCTTTATCATCACCATAACGTTTCATCTCCACAGTTACCATAACGTTAACTCCTATAGTGGTCGCTAATGACCCACATGTTGATGCGACCTTAAATAACAAAAATACGCAGCCGACTGCTAGAATTCTTTTTTTCCACAACAGCTGGGTTCGACCTAGCTATGTAGCTAGTGTCTAAAATCCCAGCATCGTCGAACCTTGAACACCTCCAGCTCAAATTGAACTGGATGCTAGAATTCTCCTCCAGACCGCGACTGAACTCGACCTAGCTGATAAGAAGGTGTCGAAAATCCTGCCACTGTCGGGATTCGAACTTAGGACCTCCCGGCCAGAGACATTGCACCCAACACGACCTCCGACTCCGTACGTGCCACCCTCCACTTGCCACCCCCGCCTTCCCGGCGGCGTCGCCGAGCGCCGTGGGAGCGCGCACCTGCCCGCGGGAGAGACTCGCGCGGAGATGATTGGCCGAGTTACGGCGCGCGGTTCGAGCCTCATGCTTATCCCCGACGCCCGGCGCCGCGACGCCTCGCCCGCGCCTCGGTGCCCCGGCCCCCCCCCGGCGTCCCGCGCCCGCGTCCCCGCCCCCCGTCCCCGCCCCCGGCGTCCCCGCCCCGGCGTCCCGGCCCCCGGCGTCCGGCGTCCCCGCCCCGCCCCCGGCGTCCCCGCCCCAGCGCCCCGCCCCGGCGTCCCCGCCCCGGCGTCCCCGCCCCCGGCGTCCCCCCCCCCGCCCCCGCGTCCCCGCCCCCCGGCGTCCCGCCCCGCCCCCCCCCGGCGTCCCCGCCCCCCGGCGTCCCCGCCCCCCGGCGTCGCCGCCCCCGGCGTCCCCGCCCCCGGCGTCCCCGCCTCCGGCGTCTATTTTATAAAATAGTTTACTGGCTTTCAACTGGCTCCGGGATTTCAAATACATGTCGTGTGGAATTGTGTAGGGGAAAATAGGGTTTTAGAATGCTCTCCTATTTCCCCTGCCCATTATTGCACAATTTCTCCACCACCACCATTACCACCGCCACTACCTTCATCATCGTTATTAACTCGGGCACCATTCCTGGTATACATATACTTCACAGTGGTAATAAACACGAGGAATTATACCCGAAATTTGAATTTCATCTTTCAACACGATCTTCCTCTCATCATCAGAGTCCAGAAAAATATATAATATCCAACGGCGAAATATGGAGTACATAAATAAGTAATGAAAATAATAATATGCAACAAATAAGTGAAAAGGTGTATAATAATTATGTAATATTAAAATACGCTCTAAATTATGGAACATTTATAAACAAAATTAATTTACACGATTTGAAATTACATTAATGAGGTATTCATTGAACCAATTATAAAATTAAATATTGCGAGGTTTGGCTACTGGATTAATTTTTTAAGAGTACAATTTTCATCTTCGAGAACAATGATGAGCATCGTACAAATGGGGAAAGTCAATGTCCAGCAAACAATGACTGCGATGTCTCAGGGCTGTCTCGTGACGCAAGAGCGATGTCGCTTGCCTTTGACCAAGAAGGTCCGGGTTCGATTCCCGGACAATCATGTGAAATTTGTTTCAACAAAACGAGTTCAGCTGCTTCACAAGGGCTAGTCCAACCCCTATCCTAGTTCCAAATTCTGGCCGCTGGGTAGTGACGCAGGAGCGCGCAGGTGCGTAGGCGGAGATGCTACCTGGCGGTCCTCTTGACGACTTACGGACTAAAAACTTACTGACTGTATAAAAAGTAATGAAAGATTACTCCTATTGATAATGTCGGTATAAAAAGTAACAGAGGATTACTCCCAGTCATAAGCGTTCAAGACCCAATGGGGGCTATGAGACGCGTCATGACGAAGGCGCAACAAATTTTAAAAAAGATGACTATAGTCTTGTAGCAGTTTAGCAGTCAACACCAACCAGTTATTATTGTTATTATTATTATTGTTATTATTATTATTATTATTATTATTATTATTATTATTATTATTATTTTAATATTTGATTTTATAAGATGTTGGCTGCTGCCTGACATGAGGGCATACATTCAACAAAAAAATTTCGAAACATCGAATTCTGCGGAACAATTTTTTTGGGGGGGAAAGTCATATTAAATATCAAATATAATAATTTCAATAAAATTCATATAAAGTTTTATCTTACTTCGTCTCCGTTTCCCACTTCTAGTCGTTTCTTTCTTCCATGCAACAAAACTTCGCCCGCTTAGCTCACGTACTTCATTTACTTCTCCAACATGCCCGCGCGAAAGCGCAAGTCGCCCCACGTCCCCAGCACGCAGCCGAGAGCTCCCCCGCGACGGGAGCGCCGTGGCCGACGCGCTTCGCCTCTTGGGGGGGGGGGCGGCGTCCAAGAAGTTGGGCAACTCGCGCTGGGCGCCTAATGGTGACTTACACCGGCACTCCCGCGGCGCCGCAAAAATACCCCCCACGGGGGCGGCCAAGGGGCGAAGCGACTGGCAGGTCGCAGGGCTCGAAGGCGAACAAGATCGAGGAGGAGGGATTAGGGTGGCGTTTTGGAGAGGAGCGTCGGTGAAGAGAGGAGAAGTGCGGAGGGAGGTGAAGGCAGAAAGGTGAGGGCGCAAGAGGGAAATGAGAGGAAAAACGGTGACAGACGGGTACAGAAGACAAGAGGTTGTGGAAGAGGGAAAGTGGTGCAGGAAAGAGAAAGTACAGGAGTGAGAAGAGAGCAGATCAGGAGAGACAATGTAGGCACAGGAGAGAGAAGGTGGATACCGAAGAGAGAAGGTGGGTTCAGGAGTGTGAAGGAAGGTAGGCAGGTACAGGAGAGAGAAGGTGGGTACAGAAAAGGCGAGATGGTTACAATAGGGGCGAATAAGTGCAGGAAAAGAGATGTAGGTAAAAGAGAGATGAAGTTTCAAGAGAGAAGGTGGGTACAGAAGAGAGAAGGTGGGTACAGTAGGGGCGAAAAAAGTATAGGAAAAGATAGGTAGATACAAGAGAGAAGAAGCGACAAGATAGGAGGTGGAAGAAAGATTAGGTGGGTACAGGAGAGATGAGGTAAGTAGAGAAAACATGAGATGAAAAGAGAAGAAGGAAAAGGAGTGTAAGTGGAGGAACAGAGCGAACAGTTGACAAACAGGAGAGACAGTGAATAAGTGAGGGGAAACACTGAAAGAGGAGCTTGGAAGAAAGGTTAAAGAGACGTGACAATGTGTAAGTTCGAGAAATACAAAAGACGAGGAGGAGAAAAGGCAAGGGGCAGGAGGAGGAAAAATGTTGATGTAAATGGGGATGACGAAGTGCGGGAAGGACGAAAGAGGAGTCGGAGAAATGACGGAGAAAAGTGACCTAATGAAGAACAAAATAGAAAGGAGAACTGAGAATGTGAAAGAATGTTGGGAGGAGCAGATAAGGACACATGTTGTTTACAGAAGCACTAAGAGAAATAATCAAGGAGAATATGAAATGCACGTAATGATATAATGTAAGAACAAAAGAAATATATTGAAGTTCACATTGTAGAAAGCAATTACTTGAAAGCTAGGTCAGACAACAGGAACGTTGACTCAATTTTTTCTGATAAAATGTCACATTTCCTTTTAAATGAATATTCCTATGTCAAATCACCTCATGTATTGTAATGAATGTCAATCACAACTACCGATTTTCTCTTGAATGTTTCAACTCTCGTGAAAACAGGACTATTTTTACAACAAATCTAAGAGGCAGTTGGTGAGATATTACACGCGTTAGGCTACTTAAATTAATATTCGTTTAAAAAGTTGTGAATAACGTTTTCATTCAATCACATATTTTGTGATGACTTTCCACTCCTGTGAACATAGTTAATTATTATGAAATTTTTACAGACCAGAAGATAAATGCAACTCTTTAAAGGAATCACAAAATTGGAAGAGATCCCGCGAACGAATGTCTATTAATTTTTAGGCCACGACTCACTCCCAAAAGCTCATCTCGAACAGTGCAACTACGACGTAAGGGAGGCGATGGTTAAATTATCAAGTATAAAGAAAAAAGGCGGTATCGGAATTTGAACTGACGAAACGAGACAACAATTGAAGAGACGAGGCTGGATTATGGAAACCATAGAGATGAAAATATAATATACGAGTATCATCGACATGATTTCTTAAGAAGACGTGTATTTTACAAAAAACGATTGAATCGAGAACGAGTGTAAGAGAAGAGTTAAGTTGCGGCGTTTTTTAAACGTTTTGAGAAACGATTGTTGATACTACAATAAACGTGACTTAGATCATTTAACTAGGTGTAAATGTGACAGATGATACATTAATAAAAGTTAATTTCTCTTTAGTCGAAAAATAAACGCTTCCTCTAAGGAAAAGTGCAAACTAGCCATTTCTGGGATGAACTTTCTTGTGCTACGAAGGTATCTTATCGTTAGTTCCAATGACACAACGGGGCCATTTGTCTTTCCTTTCCACTCGCCTAAACTATGGCTTGAGATTCGAAAGCAAGCGGCAATAACCGTCTCTATAATTGAAGAACTCTTGTGTTCCTCTAAATGAAAATTTTCTTCTTGTTCACAATTGGACCAAAACCGGGTTCTGAGAAAAAATGCAAAAGTGAAATTCTTCCATCTCTTCTCCTTTCGTCAAAATATTCATCCGTCATTTCTTTCTCCTTACTCTCTTCAACTTAATGTGAATTCTGCGAAATATTTTATGAAATGTTTTAATTCTGCATCAGAGTTAATTTATACCTTTGAAATTCTCGAAAGCTGGTGCCCTTCAAATGTTTAACCGACTCTTTAAAATATATATTTTATTCTAGCATAATATATTTAATTATCTCTAGCGCCATAACAAATTAACAGAAGATATTTCTTGATTGATGAATCGCAACTCTCTACGAGTTTCGAATGGGGTTTATAAACCTACGAATCTGCCCTGAGTAAATGAGAGAATACTGACCAAATATCGGTTGACCTATAAATTTGCAATATGTTGTTATTTCCATATTAGCAATGCAAATAATCAGTGCGATTACCAACACTGTAAATTTGCGATTACTATTGCATGGTCGATTGCGATCGGAGTCTTTGTCATTAATTTTGCAAATTGTCCCAGTGAATCAGGACTTCGAATTTCATCGCAGTACTTTCCATTTTGGAAGACCATTCAAACGCACGGTAATGGAAATCGCTTCTCTCGTTGCAATACGTTGACATTACTCCCGCGCTATTATTAATGAAATGAATCTACAAATTAATGAAAAACCGTAAAGCAACTTCAACTTATATATGGTAGGTAATCTAAATCTCTCCATATTTATACCTCTCTATGCTGTATCGACGCAGCTGCAACACGTTATAAATCACGCGAGATTGCATCTGGCAAGAGACGTCGATATTACAAAGCACGCCATTACATTTTTCTCTCCATATCCCCCAGGGTCTTTCACCTCGACATTGCGCGCAACTCGTTAGCATAGTACAGCGCCAGACGGAAAATAACTTTCCTCACAAAAGTGCGAGATTAAAGCGGGAAGAAAAATTCACACCACCGTCAGCGAGTGTTGAGTTTCATTCGCTGCAGAATACACATCCATTTCACCGGAGGCACGGAACCCGACCAAAGGGGTTGATATTCGCCAGCCAGCTCGCTATCGTAGACCGACATGAAACATTTCTCCTTGCCTTTTCCTATCTCGTCCTCTTCCCTTTCCGTTTTCCTGCCCCTTTCTCTTCCTTCCTTCCCTCCCTCCCATCCGTTCCTTTGCAACACGAACCCGGGGTGGCTGGCTTATGCGTCGGGTTCTTGCAGCCGGCTTCCTCGCTCTGGCTGCCCCCGTGTCGCGACGGACAGAGTTAATCGTCTGGCAGTTTCCACAAAACAGCCAGACCGTGTCTACACCTTGACAAGCTCCACGGCAGAAGGGAGATTACATCTTGGTTTCGAACATGCGAATGTGAGGTAGCGTGACCTCACGGTAGATGCTTGTTTATTCATTGCGTGCCGTTGAAGTCAATATTTTAACTAGAACTAAACACCACAGACTTCGCTTCCCTGACAAACTGAAATAGTAGGAATGGGAAAAGAATGCTTTAATTTTTTTTGTATTTCTTTAAAAACGAGCGACTTGCATTGAAGAAAAGAGACGTAGTAATTGTTCAAGAAAAATAATTGTTGAAAATCTGCATTAATATTTAGGGTTAAGACACCTAGTCTCTTGTATTTCTTACTTATATGAACTGCATTAATTAATGTATCGACAATCAAATATCTTAAACTATATATTTACATCATTCAAAGACATTTCCTTCATTTTCACTAGAAAGCTACAACTAAATGAAGGGAAATGTAATTTATTTAATTAAAAATATATACTTTAATGACTACTGAGATCGCGGAGAATGCGTACCAACGGTAGGTGGCAGCACAATGTAATACCTAAGATGAAAAATGTATGTTTCTGGGGGATTTCCGGATACTTTTGATCACATAGTGTACATTACATTCTATATTAGGTATAAATTTGTCCTTAACTGTATAGGATTTTTTACTGTAATTGTGCTGAATTATGACATAATTTACATTAATATTTAATGACCTTCCACTGAAGATGAGAAAAATAGGATTGAAACAGGAGACGCATTCATAAAGCAAGAATTTGTTGGTCATTAACAAAATGAAAACACGATTACATGGAAAACCTTTATTGTAGCAGATTCGGCACGTGTTGCTTTATTTTTCTTCATAATCACAACCATAAATGAGACATTTGCCAGATCGTGGGATCTACATTCGTATCCCTGTTGTAGAGGTCTGCCGCCTGAGATTTGAACTAATGTTTGACAACCACCTGCAACTCTTAAGTCACAGTGTTATGCAGTCTCCTGACAGGACAAAAATTTCTTGGGATGTAAAAAAAGACAAAAATCTCCGTGAGCGAGATTCGAACTAAAGAATGGAATTAATGTTTCGCTTCGGTTGTGTGAATATGTGAAAAAATGGTGCAATATCTGTTGTATCTACAATCTTTTTTCCTTGTGATTCTTTCCCTTATGTTAACGACCTAGGGAAAGTTATTTCCGAGATGCGCTATGCATACCACTTACGTGAACGCACGGTTTTTGAAATGGCAATTAGGAATAAATGAATTAAAATATTTCATGTGAAAAACAAATATTTTCGTAGCATTTCAAAGCGAGTCATTGTATGCATAAAGAAGATAAAATGCATAAAACTTTTTTGATTAACGATAGAAACAATTAATGTACCAAAACACTAAATCATAGTTCATTCCTGTTTAACTGGAATCAAATTTCTCTAACTTAATTTTTTTTAATAATTGCTTTGGAGTTGTAAGCATCCATTGTAAATATGATACGTGCCAATATTGTCGCGGGACTATACTCCGATTTAAACACATTGTCACTTCAAGAACACGTGCTGAACGGAGAGGGGGACACTGACGCCCTATCGGGAGCTTCGTTACGATTTAAATTTTTGATTTGGAGCTCCCGATTGGATGGCAATGTCCACCTCTCCTTCCAACTCGTAACCTTGAAGTGCCACTACGTTTAAATTGGAGTACAAACTCTAGGTCCCTCTAAATAGTACCGTGAAATATCTTGGTCTAAACATGGATAAACTGAACTGGAACCAACATGTCAGTAGTAAAGTACAGCAAGCGAAAAATAAGATACACCAACTAAAACCCATCATTAATCGATCTTCACATTTCCCACTCCCAACCGCCATAACCATCTACAAAACTATCATAAGCCCACTGCTCCTTTACGCCTGTTCAGTTTGGATCTCCACTGCAAAAAACAACCTAAACAAGCTCTAAATAGTCCGAAACGATTTTCTTAGAACAATCACAAATGCTCCTTGGTTTGTCACAAATTCACAGCTCCACAAAGAATTCAAAATTGGCTCCATACAACACCATATGACATTTCTCTCAACCCAATTCTATCACTTCATACATTAAATTCCACACCTAGTCAACTTCAGACCGGAAAACTCGGTCATAGAATCAGAATAATAAAATAGATATCCATACCAGGCATTCCTGGTCAAATTTTCCGAAATAGAATGTTTTTAGAGATGTTTGGAGAAGATTTTCTCACCCAAATTAGTTTGTAGATTAATTTTAGGTAAATTAGAATGTATGATATTCAATACATATGTAAAGTGTATTATGTACTGACCTACGTATGCTCTGTAAGAAAATCTTTAATAACATTTTTTAAAAAAGCAAAAAAACTCTAGATTCTAAACTGAAGGGGAGAGAATTAGTTCTGCGATTGAGTCTACACAAAAACGGCAGTAACCGAAATTGAAACCTGAGGAATGGCTCTAACCGAGGGTGACTGATCGGTTGGATGGATCGATTACTTTTGTGTTTACGGGCGGTCATTAGACCCGTAAGTGAAATGTATGTTACGACCAGTGAGATGCTGGTGTTTCTGCACCCCTGGGTCGTGAGAGCGTCGGCATGCGGAATTTGCCTCCACGTACGTACATTTGCCAACACTGATAAGCTCATAGCTCCCGACATGTGGTAGTGTAGGACATGGTTGTGGGTATATAAGAGGAGATGATAGGACAAGAAAATAAAAGGAAAGATCGCGTGTGGTTCGTGGCACTTTTGTTGGTACTACTCCGGCGTTCACCAGGTATTGATCACAGAAACTACGGCAAACTACCGATCACAGCAGTCGGTCGCTAGAATTCTTCTCCAGAGAGCGAAATGTCTTAAATCCACCATCTTCGGGACTCGAAACCAAGGACGTTTCGCTGTGTCCGAAACGCTGTAGTGCAACCAAGGCACCAAACTACTTCGAATCACGTTCTGGTGTCGGTTTCAGTTATATTTCAGTTATAAAAATATTTCAGTTATAAAAATAGTTCAGTTATAAAAATATTTCAGTTATAAAAATATTTCAGTTTAGGTGACAGTTTTGTTTCAGTTTTCCGCTTCTATTTTGAAACGGTTCTAAACGCTTTTCCTATCATTGTTTTAAGTAATCTATTTATAAATGAAAGGAAATGTGCGTATGTCTGTCGCAAAAAGACGCAAAAACTACTCGACCGATTTCGCTGAAATTTCCACACATTGTTATTAGTAGTATCATGACTATTTTAAGAGTGGTTTGCATTACATGAGACATGCTGCGGCTTGTTTTCGCAAAGTCAATCGAGGAGGTGCTCTATAAGTCGTCCCCAGCAGTGGAGAAGCTGAAGGGTAATCTCGGAACCTTAGAATATCTAAATTATTTTTCAACAAAATCTGTAGTTACGTGTGCCATTTATTCAATATTTTTTCACTGAATCGTTAAAGAAAATTAAATGTTTTTGACTCCTTTTCCCCCGCTTACACGCGCGATAATCAAAGGGCAACATGCCTATGGATAGACACCGTCTGGCTCTTCCACGTATGCGCACAACGGCGCGTGCTACAGGTGCACTACTTCTCACTCGAACCCACGACAGTAGGGGCAGCGTATAAGCGACTCTGATAGTTCTCTCGCCACGTGCAGTGGTGCATCATATGACCTAATCTGAATCAATCAGCATGCGAGGATTCGTTTACTTTTTCGCAGCCAGGGTTCAGCGTTGCCGCTCAACTGACTCACACGCAGTCGCTTGAGAAGCGCACAGATTCCTGTCATCAGCAGTATCATGCGAATGAACTATGCCTCTGCCGATACGCGCCAGACCAGTTACTGAGTGTCTTCCAAGAGCTTTAGTGCAATGGTTGGAGGCTGTGAGTTTCGTGATGGCTGCGCCTCACACGTCGCGCAAACATGCAGTTGTGTTAAAGAGCCAGGCTCGCGAATTTGTTTATCGTTTACGCGAATATTTCGAGGCAGAAAAGGCGAACAGGGGACCTCGGGGGTAGGATCTTGGTGTACATTCATTGTCTGCAGAATAGAGGATGAAACCATCCGTAGCTGGCGCTTCAAGTTTTCAACGTGGTTTGGGAGGCGATAAGGGTCGGCTGTAGCGAAGTTCATGAACATGGTATCAAAACGTGTCATCGCCTGTCGGTAAGTGTTAATGTTTTGATATTTTATTTATCTGACGTGTAGGTGGTGCCATATGCGTAGTAATGTGTGGCAACAGCGCATCGAACTGGCAAGAGTCGCTTAAACGCTGCCCCTACTGAAGGCAGAGAGCCTAGGCTCGCAGCTGGCACCCAGCATGCGCAAACTTCTACCGCGATGCACGTCCACGTCAAGGCCAGGCAAATTCACCTCATATCTAACGTTGGGGGAAAGTAGAGTAAGTTGTTTGTATGATTCTTATTCGTGTTTTCTTTATGAAGGAATAGTCTTATAGAGAATGTCCCACAGATTATGGGCCACTCCTATAACTTTCAAACGATTCAAGATATTGAAATGCAGTTTTCGCTCAACAATGCGGAATCATGAGGCAAGTGACATGCCGTAAAAATAGTAGTAAAATGCCGTGTTAGAGACAAAGAGACTATTGACATCTGGGTTAAAGCCGAGATGATCATGAAAAAACTTTCAGAATCGGAAATATTTGAAAGGCACAAAATTGATTCTTTTAAAATTATTGATACTGTAATTACTCAGATGGAATATCGATTTCAAGATTTTGAAAACTTTCGTTTTATTGAGTATCTTGACGAAAAGCATTTTCCACCAACAAAGCGTCCATTCAGAAAAAAAACTGCCTAATAAAATAATATCCATTCTTTGACTTTGAGCAGCTTTGAAATGAACTGACTTGAAGTGTATACATTGATAAGGCAAAATACATGCCTGCAGATTTGTTGCTGAAATATTTCTTGGATAACTTGGTCTAAAAAAATTATCCAGACCCGGTTCGGTATGTTCAACGCAGTCTGTTTTTCTGCAGCATCATATGAAAGGAATACGATTACAATAAAGAGAGTGAAGCCATTCCTGAGAAATTCCATGGGAAATATCACGATCAGTAATTTCAGTGCACTGGCTATCCTGTGTCTGCTAAGTGCCTGCTAAATTGACTGTGCGGAAGCGATATCTTTAAAGAACAAATTATTTATTTTTTTGCTGAACGAAAAAAAAATGAATGGAGGTAATTCACAAAAAAGTGTAGGGTACGATTTCCAGAATGCCCAACTGCATGACTAGTTTCGCTACTAGTCCTCAGAGAACGTTGTTTAAAATGCGATATGTGGATATCTTTTTGAACTACACGCTTTGATTCGAATCATAATACGGAATAACGTGGAAGTTAGATATCGAAGCGTTCGAGAAAGTAGGAAGTGGGAACGAAATGCTGGTGGCGCCCAACATTAATGGAATACTTCTCTACATAACTTTCTCTATAGTCCGTATATTACTCCGTATATACGTAGTACGTATACGAGAAAGTAAAAATGGTTTAAAAATTATTCAGTGGGAAATGAAATTCATTTGCACGCGGAATACGTTTCGACAATCGTTCGGAATTCGTTACGTACTTGTCCACGATTAACACGGGTTCACGCAGCCAATGCACGGCAGCTGCTGACATTTGGACGGTTTTCCCTGACATTTCTGTGCCTTAGGGCGCCCTTCGCCACGCAACGTACCCACCCACGCACTCTCACACACCCTTTCTCACACACATACACAATCTCACGCACGCACACGCGTACAGAGTTTCGAAAGGAGTGGCCTTTCAAGCTACACCACGCTCCAAAAGGTTTTCTCAAAATTGAGGACGACCGGTGCAGGAAGGCACGTGTAACATTCAAGAATCTACGATGGGAAGGAGGTTGCAGAAGGTGTCGAGAATTTGAGATTTGTCAAGGGAAGAAAGTACATTTAACATAGATAAGTAAAGGGAATGTGAACCTTTTCTTTCTCTTAGCGTCACCACTCAATAATTACTCAGATTTTTTTTAAAAAAGTGAACGAGATCATTTAAAGATGTACATTTCAATGAAGTTTCGCAAAACACCGAAGCCACAATCAATATGGCTGAAAAATGGCTTGGAAAATTGGAACATATTTTAAAATGTCGGGCAAAAATGATGCACGCCGAAAATTCGATGTGTGTGGGAGGTGGCTGTGGTAAATTTAGAAAAAATTCTACACATTCTCTATACGGAAAACAAGAAACTGAAAAAACATTGTATCATATCGATCAGTATTAAGACTTCAAGAGTAACAACAAAATAAGGAAGCTTTAACTGAAACAAAAAACTCTATTCACAGTTAACCCATCTTTCTAAAAATGTAATTGAAATAGTTCATATTTACCAAGATCTATACATGCGCAGTGTCAGACGTTTGCTAGACATTCATACGTACATTTGCAAATCTTTATATTTAAAAACACACTCAAAAAGGAAATGTCGAATGTTTTCGATAGATCGATTTCATCTCACACAATGAAATAATGTGCAAATGACGGCATGATAGCGCTCATTCTATTAATTTTATCAATATTAAAGTTTAGTGTTTTATAAAAATGGTCAATAATGGTAAACGATAAAACATTTGGAGACCTATTATTAATAAAAAATAACAAAATTTGGTTCACTGGAAAGCGCATACTTTGTTCTAAAAATGTAAAAAAGAGAAAAAAAAATTTTTCACTCTTAAATGTCAGAGATTTTAATGAAAATCGGAACTAAATCATACTAATAAATAGTGAAAATATCATAGGGTTTGATGTAAAAAATCCACAAAAATTATACCTGAAATCTCTACAATGCTACTGATTTTTGACTTTACCAAGTTTCTGCTCCAAATATTCTAATCTATCAGAGTTATGCGTGACATTTACATCCATACATAAATGAGCTGCTGAGAGATAGAGTGGTGAAATCGTGATTTTGATTTATTTCATATCTGAATATTCCTGGGTCAAATACGTCTCCAGGCAAAGTGTCATAAGTAGAGCCCGGAAGTTCAGGCATTTATTTTACCTAAAATAGGCATGAAAATACGCATTTATTGTAGGAAAAGTAGAGGTGCAAAAAGGCATGTGAACGATGAAAATTTACATTCAAAAGGAATTACTGCAAAAAGTTTATAATTAAAATGAATCATATTTTTACTCTAACTCTAAAATTTGTATTAATTCTTAACGTCTAAGGAAACGATATTTTCTTTGTAATCTTGAATCCACAAGACCATCCGGTATGACGGCTACGTAATTGTTTTATTCTCGACGTTGTCTCTTCCAAATGTTATTGTGGATTCCCTTTTGAATCTTAAAATGGCATCGGTGGAAACGAATGCCATTTCAAGATTATTTAATTCAAGTTTACTTTTTGTTCTTCGCATTTGTCTAATCGCCAGCACTGAAAGGGTATATCATATACATAAGGCAAGTTCTCAAAAGTGATTCCAGGCCGTACTCAAAATGGAAGGAATTTCTCGTGAAGGAAGGCAGGATGGAATTACTCATGAGCTCATAGCTTGTCAGCATCAATGAAACAGAAATCCAAAATAATTTTAATACACCTTCTGCTTCCATAGAAAAACAGAATAGACCGTCCCTTCGTGTTGCCTAGGCTTGCAGGAATATATTTAGCCTGAACAAAATCTTTGCCAGGAGACAAAAAGGAAAATGATGACGTAAAAGGCAGAAAAACGCAAAAATAAGATAACGTGGCAAAAATTGGCAAGACAAGCTAAAATAGACAAAAAAGGTAAAATTAAGTATACTAAAACAACATCACAAGCACACTTAAGTGCTTCCTATTGTCAAAAGTAATGCAATAGTAACAATGACAAAAAGACATTTTGCCAAACTTCCGAGCTCTAGTAATGTGGAACTTTCGGACTGGCCGCTTAGCAGCAGCACTGCGCGGAGCAGAACTGCCAAAACAGAACCGTCGAATGTGTTGTGCGGCCCAGTGGTTGATTGATTTTTCGTGTCTCCGGGCGCATTAACGGCTTTGATTATTAGTCCCGAAAGTGTAGTACATGTTTTTTCTCGGGAGATTACGGTGATCTTTCCCCGCTGGATGGCGAGATCCGTCGGTTAGTGAGGTTTGCCCCTAACCCGGACTTTCCCATCAGTGAGGTACCTCCCCAGCCGGGACAACCTCTAAGCTTCCGACCAGTCTGCCAGAATATGTGGTAGTGTACTGCATGTTAGTGTAAGTGGAGAGGATAGGACAAGGAAGAGGAAGGAAAGATCGCGCGCGGTCCCTGGCCCGTTTGGTAGGGTACTGCTCCCGCATTCACCTGGTGTTGATCGGAGAAACCACGGAAAACTACCGATCAGAGTAGCCGGCCGCTAGAATTCTCCTCCTGGCAGCGACTGAATTCGACCTAGCTGAAAAAATAGTGTCAAAAATCCTGCTGCTGTCAGGACTCGAACCTAGGACCTCCCGGACAGAGGCGCTGCAGTGACATCAGTTGATGCACGGAGCTACAGCTCCCGATGGCACAGGTATAACAGTTCCCTGTTGACAGCACCTGCCATTGGTCAGTGTGTTTATTTGGTTGCTGATTGCTGACAAGTATGTCTTGTGAGCAAGGAATATTACATGTGAACGGTACGTAGTAAAAAATACGCGGACAAAATTCTTTGTAATTATTGTAGGCAGATTGATTTTGCAGAATAACAAGATGCAGTACCAGATGTAATAGATTAAGGATAAAAAAAGAAGAGAAAAGAACAAAGTGATACGTTTTCATTTAATCCGCAAAGTGCCTAGAGAAATTTGAATTCACACTCATATGTATTTTGACTACGACAGTGACAAAAAGTGATGACTGAGATGTGTTAATTCGGAGAGAAATTGCCATATAAATAGTATTACATAACCTGTACTAAGGGCGAGAAAGTATCTGCTGTTTTAACACCACTAGTTATTTTCGACAATGCTTCTAATAATGTGGAACAAATTTTCCCCATTTTTAAAATTATATTTTATTTTGCAATTTGTTTGTAAGCAAACATTTGGCAAAATTACACAAATTTGTGTAAACTAGTTCTTGAGAGGAGTAAATGACCTGACTCCATTGATTGTACTCCACTAATTGTACGTAACAAGCTGTACTATTTTTTTATTTGACTTGATAAATATACAATGTTAAATAGATGTATACAATGATAAATACATACAAAACAAAATTTCTAAAATAAACAAGTTACAGTCGATATCCATGGTCTAAAGTATGGTGACGTTGAAGTCCTCTGGTAGTGACACCATTGTCTAGTAAGTTGATGGCTAGAATATTTGGATGGTTAGTCGTTGTAGGTATTTTGCACGGGTCTTGCTCGTTTTCTTCTTTTATAGTTGGGATCTGTAAGTCTTTGTGTATTGTTGCGTTCGTTACGTACCAGGAGGCATTTACAAATTTTCTTAAAGCTATTGACTGGAAGCGTAGTAATATTTCAATGTTAGAATTTTGAGCTGTTCCCCAAAGTTGTATGCCATATGCCTAGAATGGTTTGAATAGTACACAATTACTTTGCGATGCTGAAAGATGATTTTCTTTCCCGTAGCCAGTTTAACCGTACAAGTTTTAGATCTAATTATTTTCTTTTATTCTCGATATGTTTTCTCCACGTGAGTCTTCTGTCCAGAGTAAGTCCAAGATATTTTGCAGAGTCATTTTGAGGAATAGGTTGCAATTCGATTTTTATAGGTGGACATATTTCGTGCTTCAGACTGAAGGTGACTTAGACTTCTTGTCGTTCATCTTGAGGTGCCAGCGTTTCTGTCACTTGTGGATGGATTGTAGACCGCAGCCTGTGGGTCAATGACCGACATCTCGATCAGGTTTTTCGTCCAGTTTCCCTGATCCATTGATCATGATGAGATGGCACCATGTTTTGCTTCTGGGCATAAATGTAACTTCATTATCTGTGCACGTCCTCTGCAGATCCCAATTTTATTGATTTACCCTTGAAAATAGATTTTATTACATCGGTGCGAATCTTTTGTTAACAATCCTTGCAAAAACGCGCATTTTCTTTCTGTATTCAAAATTCAAGTATGTACGGCTTAGAGTAGGGATCAAAGAATTTTGAAAACGTCCACAGAATTCACTTCTCCCCATAGCACGTCACACACAGTTTTTAACGTAAACTAAATCAATAGATAAATAGATGTTGTTGCATAGGATGAGATACTTCCACTGAATCTTCGTGTCGAGCTAAGATGGCTATGTCGACCGCCTTGCTTTGTGTCAATGCCTTTAGAGCAGTTGGAATGTCGGCAGTATATAGTGAATAAAAGAAAGGCAAGCACTCTTCCTTGAGTCACTCCTGACTTTATAGGGATAAGTTCTGAAGTTTCACCGTTATATTTTATTTGAAAATATGTCTCTGTGAGACACGATTTTAATAAGTGATAGGTAGATTTTTACTAACTTTATACATTTTTAACTTTCGACATGATCTGGCACCCAGGTTTAAATTTTCCCCATGGTTATAGTTAAGTTCCAACGACTAAATACAATTTAACTGAATAATATTATACCAATATTTAGATGAAAATGTTTTCTCAAGAGAAATTTTTTTCTGCGCCCCAGACTCGACATACGTCGTTATTTGTACCACGGCTGTACTACATGTCATATAACTATTACAGTTTTTTAAAAATGGGACCACTGATATCAAGCGAGAATACCTACTGCTCAAAAAAGCTCTAAAACGCAAACTTCTGATACAACAACAACAAAAAGTTCCTAATTAATGAAAGCGCAAATGTCTTGATACAGCTTGAAATGCGAGTACGCCGAAAAAGTGTCTTTGTTGGAGGGCTCGAATCAATAACGCAAATAAAACGCGACAACGGGGAACAGAGCTGGGACACAGTTCCAGTAATGCATTCCTGAAATTCAATGCGTCATTTAGGCGCTTCTGAGAACTCCGAGAGATATATGCGTGGGCTATGTGCTGCCGAGTGTATGACGGTGTCTACCGGTGCAAAGGTCAGAGGGGCTAGATTGCAGTTCGCAACGAAATATCAACGTACAGAGTGATCGTACTGCGTTGAATTTCCTGAGATGAAATGGACCATGATTTACATTACGTGTGGACGTTGATGATAGTAATAGTGAAACTTTGTAGCACTCTCCCACGTTTACGATATTCAGATGTGTTTTTCGAGAAAAGCGGAAGAGGAGGGAGGATAGAACAAAATCGAAATATCGTTGAGATCGTTGTGAAGAGTTCGATAGTTTAGTGATACGCCATCGCCATAGAGTCTAAGAACAACTCATCTTCACATCAATTATATAAAAATATATAAAACCATTCAGGTAGTAGATGTAAAGGTCAATAAATATTCCACATACATACACACCGAAAGAAGATACATAGTATCTTCTTCACTAAGGAGTCTTAGGTTGAATATGTAATAATTGTGAAAATGCAAACTGATGTACAAATGTAAGATTAAAAAATAATTGGTTTGGATCCTTAAATCCTGTAAAATATCACTCCCACTCCGAAAATATATCTGCTTTGTTCTCCTCACATTAAAACACTCCAGAGAGGTATTCCGAATCAATGCGAACTCACAGAGCAACAGCGATAATTTATAAAAATAATTATCTCAAAATGAAAACATCGGAAACTTATAGAACTTCTACGTTTTTGATTTCATCCTGAATGAAACAACGGCTGCATGTAATATTCACGAAGTTAGCTGACGAATGAATACGTACAGAAGGAATCTCTGTCACATTGTTTTGCTATAAGATGTCGAAATCAATAGTTTAATTCTTCTCTATTAACAATGTTATATATTGTCTATGATAGGTTTCTGGTTCCAATTAATTATAGACAATAAGTTCATTTGAAATAAAATTAACAGCTCAGAAACATAGTTTCTTTCACAATGAGTCTTGAAAATACACAGTTCGGAGCCCTATTGTGTCTCCATCATCGGGTGAAGAATGTATAGTAATTAAGTAATAAGTATTGTGAATCCAACGAGGTCCATTCATTAGCTGAATCAAACAAAAAAAACTATTCATCTGTATTTAAAGCATTTTACGTATTTATTGTTTTAAATAAACCTATTTTATGTATTTCAATACATCTCTAAAATACATTTATAAAAAACTCAAAAATACAGTTTTCAAATAAAAAGGTATTTACGTATTTTACGCAGGTTAAGATAATCAATTTCCTCTCTACTTCATAAATATATCGACTTACAAATTGCAGGACTTGAAAAAGAATATAAAACAAAATAAAAAATATGTTCATACTCGCCATAAAAAGACGGATTTGCATAATTTAATTGGCCACAGAATTTGTTCATAAGCTAAATGCTCAAATACAGAAATTCTTTTATAATTACCTTATATTTTTAATTTATTGCCCTAAAAATGTTTGATGTTATAAAAAATGCAAATATATAATCAATTATTTATAAGTAAACAATATTTGCATTGGTTACTAATATCGTACATTTTTAATTCAAAATACTATAAATTACTATTGTCAAAAAAGCAAATTTAATGAAAGGGCGCTAAAACATTTGACAGCCTTGGTGCACGTAAGTCAGTCAGGCACTGACCGTCCTTCACAATATCCAACCACAAAATTTCATTAAAATCGATGAAGTCAATTATTTAAAAAATTTGGCAAATGTTCCAGGCACTTCATGTTAAGTAGTACCGCCAAAATTACAATATCGTTTATAAATTCCAGGGGCCACAACATCAGCCAGGTCGAGTGTGTATATCTATTTTTGAAGGAAATCGGCTGAATGGTTCACCCGCTAGCGTAGGTCACAGGTGGACGGATAGACAGACAGACAGACGAACGGGCACACAGACGTTTTGCTGTCATTCGATTGTTCTCTTTCACGGACGCATAAAACTTGGATTTTTACTACCTCACGTGAAAGATTTTTTTTTAATTTAGCAACTGAATTTAGCCATTTTTCGTTACCAGGCAAACATTTACCAACAAGTTTTTTTCTGCCGACAATTCGCCGTTTTCCCGCGCAGCACTACATACTGTGTCTCTACTCCGTAGTTAGAATGTAAAACATTATTTACATTTTTGTTTCTAATATGTACGTAATACTTTTCGTAACTTTTGCCAAGAAGGTTGTACCTATAGGCACACGACGCGCACAACGCGACGGCTTCAACGCCTTGAGCAGGAACAGATATATGTAGGGGCGACTCTATGATTGATTGATTGATTGATTTTTTCGTGTTTCCGGGCGCGTCAACTGCTCTGGTCATTAGTCCCGTTAGTGTAGTGGATGTTTTTTCTCGGGAGATGGCGGTGATCTTCCCCCGGTGGATGGCGAAATCAGACGCCGACCTACCGTCGGCTAGTAGGGTTTCCCCCTCACCAGGACTCTCCCACCAGCGGGGCACCGCCCCAGCCGGGACAAGCTCTAAGCTCCCGACCGGTCTCCCGGGATATGTGGCAGTGTAGTGCATGTTAGTGTATGTGTGTGTGTAAGGGGAGAGGATAGGACAAGGAATGGGAAGGACAGATCGCGCGCGGTCCGTGGCCCGTTTTAGTATGGTACAGCTCCGGCATTCGCCTGGCGATGATCGGAGGAACCACGGAAAACTACCGATCAGAGTACCCGGCCGCTAGAATCCTCCTCCAGGCAGCGACTGAATTCGACCTAGCTGAAAAGCTAGTGTCGAAAATCCTGCCGCCGTCAGGACTCGATCCTAGGACCTCCCGATCAGTTGATGCACTGAGTCTGACATCAGTTGATGCACTGAGCTACCGCTCCCGGGGCGACTCTATGTACAAAGCGACTCTTTGCCTCGACCAGCGCGCCCTCGAGCGGCGAAGTGGCGAAAGCAGCAGCGGGTCCGCGAACAGTCCGGGTAACTCCGGAGGCAGCGCGGCCCGGTCACGCGACTCGCCTCCCCTCCCCCCCCCCCGGAATAATGGAATTAAAGTGGCAAAAAGGGATGATGTAGTGGGGAATCCTTGGAGCATTGACAGTCACGCCCTTTGGTCTCTTTCTTCCCTGGCCGCCAGCCGCCCTTGCGTTCCCGCACCGTTCGTCCGACGCACTGTGGGACGGATCGAAAAAGGGAGGCAAAATAATTTTATTCAATTTTTTCGGCGACAAATAATAATACGAAGGTGGTCCACAAAGTGACTTACATTTTGAAATAAAAAAACACTCAACTGAAGCAAAGAAATTTTATTATATACGTTTCATAAAGACAATGTATTTGTATGTATTTGGCGTTATTGGTTCGGTAGTCCGACTTCGCCGGCCAGTTACCAGTGTCCCCCATGCCTGGTCCTAGTTAAATTTCCTTGAAAAAGACAATCTGAAACTATTTTTACTACAATCGGAAACTATATTTTTTCTATTGGTTTTCTTTAGAAATCGGTCGCCATAGATTTCAACCATTGCTTTACACCGGCATGAAGTTCTGCGTCTATGTCGAAGAGCTGTGTTGCGATTTTGCATCATCGCTGGAAAGAGGTGGTAATCATTCGGCGGCTGATCCGGACTATACATGTGGGTGATCAAATACCTCCCATCCAAAACTATCCAAGAGCTCTCGCGTACAATGAGCAGTGAATGGACTTGTGTTGTCGTGGAAAACCAACATTTTTGAGCTCAGTTTTTCCAGACGCTTCTTTCGAATCGCTCGCCTTACTTCGGTCACTGTTTCGCAATAATATCTCGCTATCCTGAGGGGGAAGCAGATCGTGACGATCACGTAAACTAACGTCATGAAACATGCACTACAATTACAGGACTAATTATCCTACCAGCTGACACTCCCGGAAACAGAAAATAGTTCATGAAGTTGACATTCGGTTAGCATAATGAGACTGCAAAAAAATAGTACGTGAGTCAATTAAGAATTACACTCATTTTTAAGCATGCAATCGTCAAGTACTTCCTGTTTTTATTACTCATCAGCTTAACATATGATGTAGTCTTAACGAGAGTTACGCCTGATTTTTAAAACAGAAGGTCACGTTACATCTACACACGAGGTCTAGTTACATCGCCATGGGCCGACTCTGTACTCGAAACACAATGGAACTAAATTCTTAATAGATCAATAACCAATAAATAGCTATGGCTCTTGCTGTTTTGCAAACGCCGCTGATATTGATCATAAACACGGAGTAGACGGGCGTAACTAGTTGAGTGGCTTGTAGCGTCGCCTGGTACGGCGCCGGTGCGTCGGGCCGCTTCGGGGAAACCCGCGTTAAGCCGGATGTGGATGGGGGTGGACGGGTGCGGCGCCACGCCGCGCCGGTTGGAAAAGCCCTCAGGAATCCCGGCTGGAATTTCCTTCAAAGGGACGCGCGCGGGTGCGAGTCTAAGAGATGTCGGTTGCAGCTCTGGAAAGGCTGGCCAGCGAGCCGTATGACGCCCGCCGCTTGTAGGGTGGGGGCGAGCCGTCGGATATTTAAGGCCGCGCCGACACGAGCCTCGCGGGATTCGCTGGGTGTCGAAAGACGAGAGGTATCTCCAGTGCAATCCTTGCACGTGATCTTCGGGTCGAAGATCGGTTTGGCGACAAGCCATGTGACTGGTGTAGTTACGGGACTCTATGTCCGACAGCTTCGCACCTCGCGTAGCTTTTTGCTGTTTCCGAAGCAGTGGTTCTGGGCGAGGCCTAGGGGACGGTCGCGGGGTTTTGCGGCTAAGAGAATTGAAAGGTTGCCAAGGGGCCAGATTTTTTGTATCATAATCATTGTACATTAATTGTAAAAATTCTGTAAATATATTGTATATATCAATCAGAACAGTTGTCTGTGTTTTTCACTCTAGTACGTCACAGACTCGGTACGTCACAGGCTGAACTCTAAGATTGGCTGGCACGATTTCCGCGATGTCGCCCTCAGATGATCCCTACGCTACCCCATCCCTTTCCAGCCCAACTTCAAGTTTGCACGTTTATATTCCATCATTATTTAAACATACTGGAAAATACCAAGTACTACATATTCTTCAATGATACAATGGTTCATATAATAAAAATTATGAAAATAATAATAATAGCCTTTTACTAACAACGAAACTCTGATTGTATGGCCTATTCTGTCGGCTAGCCACTAGAATGAAATATAGATTTAATACAAAGAAGAAGCATTTAAAGAAGAATTGAAGCATTTGAACTGTACACTTACATCGTAATATAATTATTCGTCGGTACAATAATTCGTAATATAGTACTGGATCTACTAAAAATAATATCTGGAATCCAGATATTATAGTCCAGCATATAATAACCCTTAAAATATTTTACACATCCTATTTACATAAACTGAACCATTTTGAAAAATAATAATTTTGACCACTGATTATTATCATTTTGTTATTATGATATTTTGATCATTTGTGTTTAATGATTCATATTATAGATTCAGGACAACTAATAACATTACAGCTGGAATCCAGATATTATAGTTCAGCATAATACGTAAGCCCATTTAAAATATTTTACTCATTTTTATATATAAATTGAACCGTTTAGAAATTAAATTATTTGTCCGCTTTTTGGCTCTTCGAAACCACTGTGCGCTTTTCCCGCGTCCCCACCTCACCACCTCCAGCGCCGCCACGAGAGGAAACCGTATTTTCGATTTCCAGGAGCAATCTTCGAAAATGTGTCCCATAAATTGCGAACGTGTTATTTGAGTTCAACTCGGCCATCGCGCGTTCTGTCTCTTTTGTTTGTGCTCTCTTTCTTTTCTTTCGTTCGCACTCGAGGGTGGGTGAGTCGCTCGCTCGTCGCTCCTTTGGACGCGGTGCCTTTTTATGTTTTCTCTTTTCTTTCTTACTTGTTCGCGCCGGTCAGGTGTAGAATCTTTCCCCCTGGCGGAGGTGGCGCATGATGAACAGCGGTGGGAAATGAGTCAACGGACGAGTAGAGAACAGAAACGTGTAATTAAAACGGTCTCGTCTGTACCTACAATAATTATGTAACTAGGGAATTCTTGGGTTTGTGATTAGACCGCCGACTTTCGATCTCTGGTGTCAGCGTCGATAGATGTGAAATTGGGGTTGATACAGCGTTTTCGCGTCACGATTTCTCGAGTCACCCTCGTACTCGGCTACCTCGCGGCCTCATTCACATCATATTAACATCATTATTATCACTCATGCATCAACATTAATTATCCCAGGTTTGACAAGAGTGAGAGGTAGTTAGGTCAGAAAAAGTTGAGGAGCATAATAAAAACGCTTACTGACTCTAACCACACTGGTTAACGTCAGCAGTAAAGGCAAAAGCCAAAGTACGGATGGGTGGGTTTGAGGTACAAGGGGCGGATTTGGAACTCACGTACTTCGAAGTCCCTTAACGCAACGCAAATGGTAAAAAAAACTGTAAGGACAGGGTTTGCTTACCTCAATGAATGTAGTACTGAATAATAATAATAATAATAATAATAATAATAATAATAATAATAATAATAATAATAATAATAATAATAATAATAATAGTCATAATAATAAAGATCCAATTCCGTTAACGCTCTCAAAATCAATAATCTCCTGGCAGCTTTATTCGCATCCCATTAAAATACCTCGGTTCCTCGATCGATGACTCACCGGGAAGCCCTATTTCAACCACATCTGACAAAAAGCGTACGGCAAACTAATTCATTGCTACCCCTTGCTCACCAGAGCATCTCACGAAAACTAACATTCTCCATCATCCACTACAAACCGTCATCCGCCCAACTCTTTTTTCACCAATTTGGTCCACAGCATCTCCAACTAACTTCCGTCACCTTCAGACATTTCAAACTAATTTCCTCAGGAAAGTAACTAGTGCACCCTGATTTTTACACAATTCACAAATCCACAGACTTCGGCATCCTAACAATAAACACAATCATCATATAATTGAACTCTGATTTCTTCCGCAGACTACCATTTCCCGAAACCATCATCATGTCCTCTGGGAAGGACCTCTTAGAGAAGAATCCACAAACTCTTCCCAAGAGATAGCGTGACTTGATTAAGAGGAGTCCTAAGAACGGATCTGCGACTGAAAACGTATCGTATTTAGCTTTTCTGCATCAACAACGGGATTCACTTTGGTTTTGATTAAGCTGTCAACCAGGGAACGGATGTCCAGCCAGAGGGGGCTTTGTCGTTTGTTTTTCAGCATCACCGACGGGAGTTGCACACTGTCTCCGATCGTTTGCTCTTCTAGCTATATATTTATTATTTATATTATTTATTTAATGAATACAATACTTTGTCTACTTTCTAATATAATCTCCATGAATACTTATACATAAATGTAAAATACGCCCTCATTTTTCTTTAAATTCCTTTACAATTGAGGCATTTGGGTATTCGAGAATTTCTGACATTTTTTTTTATCTAGGGCTCTTATCCAGCCGACAGCCGGTTACCGTTTACGCCCCGATGGGACGCATATTCGACCGTACACTAGACACCAACACACTTGCGGGCTCCTCTGATCTGAGGTCAGCAGAACGCGAGGCCCTCCGCGACAACACATACATACAAAGTCAAGGGACAAACAGCCATGCCCAAGGCGGGACTCGAACCCGCGACCCTTCGGACCGAAGCGCTGAGTCGGTACTCGCTCTTAGTCACCTCGGCCATCCAGGTCGGCAATTTCTGACATTTTACGAAAGTAAAATTATTGACTTACCACGGCTCTCTTGTAAAAAAGAAACATTGGCTCTCTTTATATCATGTTAGTTTTAGAATCCAGAAAATTGACAATTTATGTTTCATTAGTTATGTGTAGCACACTTCCGTTAGTTATCACGATCGTTGCAATTTCGTAAGTAACGTGAAATGTCAGTTATCACTATTTCCGTTCGAACGCCTCAATTGTAATTATGTAAATATAAATATTTAAGTGGTTAGGAGGAAGAGCAGGCCTTACGACCTGAGCCTCCCAAGTAATAAAGACATTATTATTACTATTATTATTTGTATTATTTATATTTGTCCCATCGAACTTCTAATTAGCGTAAGCCTCTAGCATAAAATCCCTTCTGTTGATCTCGAAGCCACTTTTGCACATCTTTAACTTCATTTGATGAAAAATGTTTCCCACGTAAATCGCCTTGCAAGGGTCCTAACAGGTACGATGGGGTGAGATAGGGGCTGTAGGGGGATGGGGGAGGATCTCCCATCCCATTTTTTGAAGTACCACTTAATTTATGCGTGCCGTGTGTGGGCGCGCGACGTCATGAAGCAAAATGACCCATTCTGTCAAGAGTCTACGACGTTTAGTCCGAATGACAGGCTTTCATTTGTTTTCGAGCATATTACTATAATATTGGCTATCAATAGTTTGTTGATCTTCGAGATAATCACAATAGGGCCTGATGAGTCCCAGAGTATTGTAAGCAAGCCTTAATAGTGCTATATAAGTCAGAAAGACAATGCTTCGTCCATTGTGATTATCCATTGTGAACCTCCCTCTCGAAGCGATTCAGTAATTCTTGTTCATGTGTAACGATGCTACTGTAGCATCTCAGTGAATTAATGTGGTATCCAGCGTTCTGAATTGCGCTTTCCCTTGCAACCCAATCCAACCTCACCGAACCCAAACCAGCTACCCCGACCCAACCTACCCCGATTCAATCTAGTCCGTCTCAACCCAGCCCGATTCAACTTAACCCATCCCGACCCATTCAAATCCCGACCCAACCTAGACAGTTTCAACCCAACCCAATCCGACTCATCTCAGTCGAACCCAATCCAGCGCGATCTCACATAGCCCAATTCAACCCCTATCCAACCTAGTCCGTCTCAACCCAGCTCAATCCAACCCAACTCGACCCGTCCATGCCCGACCAAACCCTGCCTAATGCAACCCCTACGTAGCCTGACACAAATCAGTGAATTAATGTACTCAATGCGTTATAACGCCCCTTCCCTCGCATCTCAACCCAACCCAGCTCAGTCAAACCCACCTCGACCCAGAATGGGCTGACCCAAACTACCCCTACCCGATACTCTCTGACCTGACCCAACCCAACCCAACCCAACCCAACCCAACCCAACCCAACCCAACCCAACCCAACCCAACCCAACCCAACCCAACCCACCCGACACGACCCGACACGCCCCTACGACCCGACACGACCCGACACGACCCGACACGACCCGACACGACCCGACACGACCCGACACGACCCGACACGACCCAACACGACCCGACACGACCCGACACGACCCGACACGACCCGACACGACCCGACACGACCCGACACGACCCGACACGACCCGACACGACCCGACACGACACGTTCCAACCAGGTTCAACCCGATCCAACTCAACGCTGGCACGTCAACACCACTAAACTCGCTCCAATCTGCGCCGATCAGCTTCGCTCTGTTCGTCTCAACCTACAAAAACCGCCCCGTCGCTCTCTCCCCTCCCCCACCCCAACGCCCAAAGCGCCGTTCATTAATCATTCAGAAGCCCTCTTGCGGCACACCTGGCACCACACCGCCCCGCCCCGATTCGCACGCTGCCCCGCTCCGCTTGGCCACGCGTTTCGCGGAGGGTTACGGAGCCGAAAAGGGATACCCTTTCGTCTGTGTTTCGGCAATGGGTGTGGTTCGTCATGAACCCGAATAGTTTTGTTCTTAGTTAAGTTTGTACCTCCGAAGATGTTATTGCAGACCGCTACAAAAGGTCTGGAATACTCTTTCCTTAAGAATGATTTTATCACAAATAATACGAGTAAATTGATAGGTTTTTGGTCTTAATGAGTTATCTTCCTTTCTCTCTCTATCTCCCACAAACACCCACACACATACATTCGCACGCACGTGCACGCACATTTACTCTCAGTCATGTGCCTAGAAGTGTGAAATACAACCACATTCTTTGAAAATGTACAAAGAATCAGTAATGAGAAAATAAAGCCTTTTCAGTAAAAAGATATTCAAAAATAATTTTAAAACGACATAATTTTCATTATTTTCTATTATTGCACTTTTCTTATTATCTTATAGTTATAAGCACTTATTCACGTAGAAGATATGTGCCATTAATATAACATTCATTATTGATATTGACATAAGACATCAATATTTTATACGCAGCACAGTGCTGGAGTTCACAACTACTGCAAAAACGCATTCAAAATTAAATTCGTTTGAATTCTGACTGAAAGTAGGATCCATTTGATGCTGTACATTAATCAGCTAGAGATTCATAGCGCCAGGGCAGACTTTTATTCCTGTGTCCATTCCAGCCTTCTGGATATACTAAATCGAGTCGAATCTTAAAACTCTTTGGTACATATTTTGTTCGGGAAAGGAAAGAGGCGACTGAAAGATATTTTTCTCATTTTCTCCAATGTTGGATCTCTCAATAGTTGCATTGAAATACGACTAAGAATATTATAGAAGTGAAAAATACGGACCATTAATTTTCAATGAAATATTGGAGCCGGTTTTGAGATAATGTAGTTCATAATTTCTGAAAATACGCGAATTTGAGCTCATTTTCACAGAAAACGTTTGAGTTGCCCAGAAACTTCTTAGAAATCATTTGAAACACTTGTATTCACAAATCCAATAATGTATGAACACGCCTGTATTGTAAATATTAACTAAGTGAGACACATTATGAAAGTACAATTATGCAAAATACCATTACCCGAAAAAAAATCGAAAGAAAAAAAATGTAGCCGTTTTTGAGAAAATTTTGTTTTAAATATTACTCATACTTCACCCAAATATTCTGAAAATCTATTGATATTTTCAAAACAATATACGTGAAGTTAATGAAAGGACTAATTCTACAGAACAAATTTCATTTGAAGAAAAATTCTCTATCTTCAACATTGTAGTGTGTATGAAGGCACCGAAATACTTCTTCGATTTTCAAAATTTTACAGAAATCAACGAAAATGAGACATGCACCATTTTCGAAACAACGAAAGATGAGACATGCATTTTCCTATCAGAGAAAGAAAAAAGTGATGGTCCAGTAACATGGGCACCGCAGTGTGAATGAAGAGGGTTGTACAAAATGTAAGGAAAAGTCAGTTCTCTCGCTGCAACAATATGATGAGTGAGATCTATCACCGACCTTTCCGAGTTGTACCGCTGTGTTAGTATTCCTTAATACTGTTCCATAAACACATTGGTCTTTACGTGTGTCTGCGTACATTGAGTGAATATGCACCCCCTAATACACTGTAAGTGAAAGAAAGACGTCAGATCAATAATTACTTTGCAGTAAATGAGAAATTTTCAACTAGTGGTACGATTCAACGTATTAGTTGGAAAAAAATATTTTGCTTTGGTATAAATACAATATACAAAGGGTTCAGAACGTTTCTGTAAAGAATCTGCCGTGTATCCCTTGAACAGTTTGATAGAAAATAAATATTTTCAGCTATGTTGCTTCCTAATGTGATAATGTGGAGAAGATGTATGTTTAGGATCTTCATCAAATATCCCCAACGTAAACCTTCAAACTTACGAACTCACGTTATCTGAGGCCACCCGTGAACTGAATGTTTTTTGTGAAAATACTTTATTCAAAGTGTGTATTACCTATTTCAAGCATTTTTTTTTACAAAAGGAAACTATTACGATTTGTGGCGGTATTCTAGTGTGAAAGTCATTGTGTGAAATGACAACACGAAGTGAAATGAAGATACTATGGCATTTCGTAATGAGATATTGAATAATTTTCCAGTACATTAGGAAACGTTTAAATTAAATAAAATAAACTATAATAGAGTGCGTTTGTGTAAAGAAAATCTTGGACGAATAAGAAAAATTGTCTTGGAAAGTTTTTGAATTTTCCGAAATGGGAAATGGTAATAACAAATATTCAAATCAAGTTTGTGCAGTTCCGTCTTTTTGGTTGCGCGATTTCACAACAAGAAACTGCAATAAGTAGAGAATAAAGCTTTTCATAGAGTGCACTACGTCAGAACGATCTTGCAAGCGAAACCTCGAAGATTTCGCACTGCTTTAAAAAAAAAAAAGGAAACTCATTTATGAATCCAGATGTTCCCTCTGATGATTGAGAAACACTCTCATTTAAGTTGAACTTTACTATGTGTGAGAGTAATGCCTAATTGTCTTTAAAGAGAAACTGAGACTGTAGCACGTTCGAAAATAATGGGTAAATATGCAACGTATTAGCATAACAGTGCTCGTCTACTTGCTGCAAACATACAGCTTGTCGAGTAATCTTATCTCCTTGTTTTAGAGTTTTGGTCTGCAGTTATAGTGATCACGTATTTTCTATTCCTTATTATAACTTGAAAGTGCACAAAAAGGAATTTTCAAAATATTTTTAAAAATTTAAATTAGAAAATAATGAGACATGTTATAATAATCTCTTCTCTAAAACTTTCTTAGGTAACATTTTCTGCTCAAAAACAAATGCATGTTCTCTCAACCAAATGTATTCAAGTTAAAAATTATCTGAGACCGAAAACACAATTTTACTTCGATTTTACTAATTATTTCAAACAAATATATCGCCAGGATATCATTAACATTGTAGAAACAAAAAAAAAGACAAAAAACAAAAATAAAACACATGATATTTCAGGTTCATTTTTACCTCAACAATACGCCTTCATTGATACGACTCCTGTTTCCTCAAATAGCATTTTTCTATCTTAGCGACCACTGTAAGTACTTCTGACCGCAATGACCACAACTCGCCGCCCCCTCAACTTCCCACACCCCTCGTCTCCCTTAGCAGATACGAGGCACGCCGAGTCTGCCCCCGCTCTGTGCACTATCACCAAGCAAGCTTCTCGTCACGAGACGTCGGTAAATCCCCAGATCTCGCCGTCCCCTCGCCACCGTATCACGTGACCGACTGGCAAACATCAAAACACTCTCAGGTGGCGCCTTTGACCACTTGCGTAACCACAAGCCAGGCTTGCGCCTCGCAACGCCACACGGTGGTTTCCAAGGCAAAACAGTGGACAAAATTATATTTTCAAAATGCGCAGTGTACACGATTCAAGTGCAATAAAAATAAAAATGTCTAGTGTTCCAACTTCCATTTTATGTGTTTCATATTGCTCAGTGAAATTTAATGTTATAAAATATAATTTTCTGCTCGTTATTTCATATTATTATCTAAAGAAAGTATTACACTAACAAATATTTTGAATGTTTATATATCATACATCGTTTTTTTAAGTAAAGTTCGTTAGAAGAAACAATTTTTAAGAATTGATTGCATTTATTAAAAAATGCACCCCGTGCACATAAAAGAGACCTGTACTCATAATGCAGAAAATAATGCGGAATACGTTCGTGAATGTTTCATCTCCTAAGACTACTTCAACTAACTATGCACTGCAACTTACAATTCACTTTCGGTGAAGTTTTTTTTTTTTTAATTATGACAATGAGGAAAGAAAGGTCTCGTGCGGTACGATTTACCTAATCCATCCGTAATAAACGGCATCCATAATAAATTGGCCGGAAGCAATCACGTAAACGACAAATCGGAGTGGATGTTCAGATGATATAGAGAAACTACCACTCGAGATTTAAACCTACGACCTCCTGTTCTTCAAAGCTTCAGTTGCAATTTTCATTTCATTCAAGGAATATATTTTTGTCCACATTTTTCCAATCCGGACCATAGTACGTCATTGCCTTCATGGCGCGTTATCAACCCTTCCCGATCGAACAGAAAGGAAAATAAGGAATTTTTCCTGCTGAAAACGTCGAGCTGGAAAGTTCGAAACGAAGTTGGAAAGCGTGTGCATACAGAATAAATGTGTTTACTCGATTCAGGTGATAAATGGACCTAGATAGGCTAAACGCTGGAAGGTGGTTTTATTGTTATCATTTTTTCGGCAGTACGCTTACGAGGAATTCTGGAAAATAATTATCAGAGAAATATTTCAAATGAACACATACTGGTTATAAGATTAATCTAAAGCGTTTCTCGTACGAAATTTTATCAGAATTTTTTCGAGGGGGCATGCCATACGCCCAGTCTTGTCGTGCGTATTTATTAATGTCGTGCGGGGCTCTGTATTTATTGCTTTTGCGCCGTTGCACCCCGCGTTGCCATTTTACCCTTTCTTCGGGTGGTCAATTGTGTGCTGCTGGATGGAGTAACGCATTTCAGTGACTAGAATAAACAGGTGAAGTAGAAATGACTAAGTCACGGGAGAGACATTTTTGTGATTGCGTAAAGCTGTAATAGATATTTTGAAGCCTCCTATTTTTATATTCTATTCTTTACCAGCGCAATAAAGTGATGAAAAGAAATTGTTCTTTGGCAATGGAAAATGATGAAATGCAGATAATATTGAATTCAGTATAATTTAAAGATTTATTTTGATATATGCAAAAATTCAGTAGAAGTTGTATTTATTTTATTAGATGACAGTTTGGAAATATATATATATATATATATATATATATATATATATATATATATATATATATATATATATCACAGTCCTTCAAACACAAAATATGCTGAAACAGAGAAAATAAAATAAAAATATATTAACGATCAAATAAGTGGGGTTGGAATTTTATTCCCACATTACAAGAATTCAATATTATTATACATGTTTTCAAATGAAAATTAATTTATTTTCTTTTACAATATAAATTGTAATATTTATATTGTAGGCTATTGTACTATTTCCACAATCCTAAAAACGTTCGAGGGAAATAAAGGTGTATTAGAAATAGTATACCTACACTATATTATCAGATTAACGCGTCTCTTCGTAGCGTTCTTCATTTTTATCTCAAAAATGTAAATTGTTAGTTCATATTTACACATTTATAAGTACAATGTTCATTATATACTCCATACTGAACACACGTAGGACGAAGAAAATTGAAAGTATAAAATTAAATTGGCAAGAAGTAAAATAAAATTCCAAAACTTTTCACAAAAATACACTTTATTACAGGGCACTTTTCAGGGATATCAAGTAAGTCATACCTCCCTGCTATATCGGGCACTCCGACACAAGGCTGCGCCACGTAAGTTCACCTTTGTGGTCTCAGTGGGTGGTCTGCTCTGGGACAGCGACAGTCCCTCATAAGGCGACTTGCTTTCGTAAGCCCACCGCTGCCCACCTGATCTGACATGACAAGGTCAACTTGAAGACCTTTGAGTAATGTACCACTCGACACGCATTACTTTCTATGGAGTCAACGCTTGTCAAAACGATTTACGAACGATGTAGATGTAGTCAAAGAAACTGCAAATAATTTTATGATTAATCACGCCCGCGTAACTAACACAACAAGGACCTATAAAAAGTTAATAGAAAACTGATAATGAAATCCAGTACGAAGATCATTGACACTGACATGCGTTGAACTAGATTAACGCATGTCATGAACTAACATAACATTGCAATAATGAATAACGATAATTCTCCTTATTCTCTGGAACAAATTAATTTGCTTACTGTGTTTCATAATTACTGAGAGAACGCATGCTTAATAAGAAATAAATAATTCTTTGATCCCGGTGAATAAGCTGATAAGTCATAAACATTTAATTTTACAGGAGAGCAAAAACCAACGTTTAAATGAATAAAATCAGAGATTAATGATAATTAAACGAAGGTGATATTCAAACAAAACTATTTTTGTGTAGGTTTTATTTGAATAACATTAATCCCTGACTTATATAATTAGTTTAAAGTTGTTTTTTGCTCCCCTGTAAAATTAAGATTGTTTGACTTATCAGCTTATTCACCGGAGTCAAAGAATTCTCCCTAAATATCTACTGTCACATACTTTGTTGAATACTGTTCTCATGAAGCAAACTGTCATGACACACAGGTAAGAGTATAATCTTAGCAAATTTATTACAAATTCACGTTATTTTGGCTCACTTGTATGTGAAGTTTAAAAGAAATGTCACACAAAAAAAGCATTTAATACTGAGTCAAAAGAAAGAGGAATAGAAGAGAAGCGATTTTTTTCAACTGAATAAAAGGTTTAATAAAGTTCAGCCCAAAAGATACGGCGCTAAAATACGAAGAGTCTGCGTGAGAATCAAATTTTATACTGCTCAAAATCCTATGAGTGTTACAATTACAAGCAATTCATTGAGTAATTATTTACGTACTTCACCGATACAATGCATCTCCAATTCACGAGATTTCCATAATGATATTTTCTGGTGTACTACTCTGCAAAAACAGGAAAATCATATATTTACAGATTATGCGTGGAGACCGTTTTACAAATAAGAAGACGAAGAAGAAGACGAAGAACAAGAAGACGAAGAAGACGAAGAAAAAGACGAAGAAGAAGAAGATGAAGAAGACGAAGAAGAAGACGAAGAAGAAGACGAAAAAGAAGACGAAAAAGAAGACGAAGAAGAAGACGAAGAAGACGAAAAAGAAGAGAAGAAGAAGACGAAGAAGAAGAAGACGAAGAAGACGAAGAAGAAGAAGACGAAGAAGACGAAGAAGACGAAGAAGACGAAGAAGAAGAAGACGAAGAAGACGAAGAAGACGAAGAAGACGAAGAAGAAGAAAGACGAAGAAGAAGAAGAAGAAGAAGACGAAGAAGAAGAAGAAGACGAAGAAGAAAGACGAAGAAGAAGAAGACGAAGAAGAAGAAAGAAGAAGAAGACGAAGAAGAAGACGAAGAAGAAGACGAAGAAGACGAAGAAGAAGAAGAAGAAGATGAAGAAGACGAAGAAGAAGACGAAGAAGAAGAAGACGAAGAAGACGAAGAAGACGAAGAAGAAGAAGACGAAGAAGAAGACGAAGAAGAAGAAGACGAAGAAGAAAGAAGACGAAGAAGAAGAAGACGAAGAAGAAGAAGACGAAGAAGAAGAAGACGAAGAAGAAGAAGACGAAGAAGAAGAAGACGAAGAAGAAGGCGAAGAAGAAGAAGACGAAGAAGAAGAAGAAGAAGAAGAAGACGAAGACGAAGAAGAAGAAGAAGAAGAAGAAGAAGAAGAAGACGAAGAAGAAGAAGACGAAGAAGACGAAGAAGAAGAAGACGAAGAAGAAGAAGACGAAGAAGAAGACGAAGAAGAAGGAGAACAAGAAGATGAAAAAGAACGAGAAGAAGTAGGAGAAGATCAAGAAGATGAAGAAGAAGAAGACGATGAAAGAGAAGACGAAGACGAAGAAGATCAAGACGAAGAAGAAGAAGAAGAAGAAGAAGAAGAAGAAGAAGAAGAAGAAGGAGAAAAAAGTGACTTTATTAACGGCGAGGCTCGGAACAAAAGACCTGATCTTCCGCTTGAATATTGAATGTAAACACTGGCAATTGAACTTTCCTCTCTTTACTTCCTCCTTGTTTTCGAGCTGAGTGTCGTTAGCTCGCTAGTCGGGCAGGCAGACAGGCGTGCAAACGTATGAGGATTTTTAGTGTAGGTGAAATGTCTAAATTTCGCATTATGTGCCGTTTTTGAAGTCCATCCCGGGTATGACTTATTGCACTGACGATGGCCATTTTCTTTAATGATACCGGCAAGAGCTTTCGACCTCAAATTCATGTTTCAACGTAAAGAGTTGATTTTAAAATGTGGAATGACGCCAATTAGCGATTATGGGTCTCGGGTTCCTGTTATTTATTCTGCAGTACTAAAAACAATAATGTTGTTTACATATTACCTGTGAAGTAAATGCTATTTTCCAATATGTTTATAGATATTATTATTACTATTATTATTATTATTTTATAGTAATTGCATTCCGTGGCTAGAATTGTGGGATTTTTAAAGTCGATAGCGTAGTTGATTGATATTCCATGTTTAGTCAGAGAATTTTGCCTGTTGATGAGTTCGTAATTATTGTAGTTACTACTGTTCGTTATGTTCATTCCTATTGTTCGCTACCATTGACTAAACATAGAATATCAATTAACCACACTGTTGACTTAAAAAATCCCACAGAAAGCAATTACTGTACAAGAAGAACATTGGAAACATTAAATATTAAGATTCATAATCTTCTAAATTCAGTTATAGAATAAAAAATAACAATCAATTATGATATCTTACTCTCAATTTTTAGGTCATAAAATATTTATCCTGAAACAAATGTCACCACAGATTCCCACCCCCGCTTTCCCACTCCACAGACAATACACAGCCGACCTCCACTGCCGTTGACCCCCCCCCCATTATTCTACTATAACCTACCAACGATTCCTTTCTCCAACGTTACAGTACCATAAGCTTCATCCGAGGCAAATTCATCATGTGTTTAAGCAATTATGACAACTGGCTATATAATTCATCATAAGAGATAAGGTGAGTATACATTCTTCGTAATAATTTAATTTTTAGAAAAAATAAAATTTCATTTTTTAACTAATTTCTTTGTTTATAAAAGGAATTAATAATTCCTTTGTTTTAGTCTAAAGAAATTCAAAAACTAATAATGTATATCTAATGATGTTGTAATTGTGGAAATTGAGGCTTAGATGTCGTCTTCGTTAGACTTGAAGTTCGACCTGAAGATGACAAAACCTCGTCGAAACTTCCTATATGGCAAAAATACAAAGTTAAATATAGATGTTTAATATTTATTCTGTGTGTTTTAAATAGTAATATAACTGTGTTTAAATAATCGGGATCTCCAGAAATGAAAATAAAATCTAATAGTTTATAATATAATAATGATACTAAAAAAACATTTCGACCGATCCGGTGTCCCAGATTGCTATGGTAGTAGTGCCGTAGCGATCTCGGACCGAAAGATCGCCGGTTCGAGTCCCGTCTCTGGCATGGCTGAATTTGTGTTTGTCCTTTCACCCCTCATCACGTTAACTCCAATAGTGGTCGTTAATGTCCTAGATGTTGATGCGACCTTAAATAAATACATAAATTAATTTTTAAAAAATTTGCGTAGAAATTGCCCGTATCAATATTAAAGGAAAACTTTTATCATGATCTAAATTCAAACAAGCCGATCCGGTAGCCAAGATCGCTAAGGCAGTAGTGTCTAAGTTATATCGGACCGAAGGGTCGCGTGTTCGAATCCCGCCTCGGACATGGTTGTATTGTGTTCATCCTTTCACTCATCATCACCGTATGGGTTATCTTCACAGTTACCATAACGTTAACTCCAATAGTGGTCGCTAATGACGTTTATGCGAGACGTTGATGCGACCTTAAATAAATAAATTTAAAAAAAAATTGAGTAGCAATTGTCTTCCTCAATATTAAAGGAATTTTATCATGATATAACTTCCACCAACGTTAAAAATCATCGTGTATTCACATTACCAAAACGAAAATGATTATTAAGATACATCAAGCTTTCCGAATTTAAAATCAGTGCCTCTGGAGGGGGTGGGGAGTGCCAGCGGGCCAAGCGAACGCAGCTGCCTGGATCGTGGCCGAGCCTCCGCCCCGGGCAGGTCGCGTTTCCGCAGGAGCCTCGCCTCGTTACGCCCGCGCCGCCGCCGCCGCCGCGTGGCGGCGTGCCGATCGGCCGACGCGCGCATTGGTCACGCGATAGGGCCCGGCAGCGCGTGTGTGGCCCCGCACCGACGAGGTCTTTCGCGCTGACCGGAACAGCCTGCCCCGGCCGCGCCCGCCTCCGGTCGGAAATCGACTCGGTATCTGCCGCCCCCGTTCGAACGCTCGAATATCAGAAGGACGGTCTGAATATCCAACAGTCCGACCGACCGATCAACTGTCTGATCGGCCGACCGTCCCGACTTTCGCAACGTCCGGCTTTCGCAACGTCCGGCTTTCGCAACGTCCGGCTTTCGCAACGTCCGGCTTTCGCAACGTCCGACTTTCGCAACGTCCGACTTTCGCAACGTCCGACTTTCGCAACGTCCGACTTTCGCAACGTCTGGCTTTCGCAACGTCCGGCTTTCGCAACGTCCGGCTTTCGCAACATCCGGCTTTCGCAACGTTCGGCTTTCGCAACGTTCGGCTTTCGCAACGTCCGATTTTCATAACGTCCGGCTTTCGCAACGTCCGACTTTCGCAACATCCGGCTTTCGCAACGTCCGACTTTCGCAACGTCCGACTTTCGCAACGTCCGACTTTCGCAACGTCCGGCTTTCGCAACGTCCGGCTTTCGCAACGTCCGGCTTTCGCAACGTCCGACTTTCGCAACGTCCGGCTTTCGCAACGTCCGACGTTTCCGACCACTCATTCATTCAACCAGACCAGACAAGCCAATCTGACTAAACTGTCTGATAGTTCGATCTCCTGACCGTCTGGCAGACCCGCAGACCATCAGTTCTCTCATTCGCATCATTTTCAATAGATTTTACCTTGAGATCACTCCACGGTAACCACAGAATTTAATATGCTAAAGAAAATGACGGATTAGTGCCATTTTTAAGAGACTATTGTGAAAAAATGTAAGTGAGCAACTGCTGGATAAGGAATCCTGGACTATCAGTTCTTCATAAAAGTCATTGAAGACATTTAAATGTTAGCAGATGATTTAGGGAAGGTAGCAGTTTTCTGTCCCTTTCTAGTAACAATACGAGAGAAGACGTCATATTCCATGTGTTTGGTTTCTTCGGGGAAACTCTAATGAATTTTTCTAATGATTAAATTTTGTTTATCAATCAATAGACTACTAAAAATTTGCATGGTGGTAGAGGTTTTAAAATGAAGTACTTCTGAGAAACAGACTTTCTTGGTAATGCTGTTTTGGTAATGACTGTCTTGGCAATGCCAATGACCCCCTTCCATGATACATACCACATGAGGACCAGACTAAAATGTTTGCCCAATAAACGAATTGTATTTTTCATCTTAAACTAGTGGTACTCAAACAGCACATGCTTTTTCGTCTTTAGTAATGGTTATGTATAACTATTTATACCACAGTTTCTCTCCAAATTAACACATCTCTGTCATCCTTTTTTGTAGAACTCATTTGAAATCGTAGAACATTTTGTGCGAAAATTAAATACTTTCAAGCAACAAGCTTTTTATTCAAAAAATTAAATGAAAATATATTTCTGGCATTAAATTCATGGTATGTTAGGTATGTTGGTAAATTCGATAAGCCTTACAATATTCTGCATAAGCTGTATGCCAGAAAGTAAAATAAATAAAAGTTAATAAATAATACGATTCTGATAGCGTTGGCAAACAAATGCAAATAGACCGAAAAATAAATAATAGTGGTTATTAAACACTATAGTATTGTAGCATTCTCCAAATATATCAAAGTATTAGTATATATCAACGCGAACGAAGGACAGCTGTCATTATCGCCTGTTATCAGTAGAGAAAAAATCTCTATCTTTAATATTTTAATCCTAAGAATACGCTGAAAAAATTAGAATTTTTGCAATTTCCGAAAAATTAGCATTTGCAACGAAACCGAGATCTACACTTTTCTATTAAATGTTTTTTACATTATCAGATAACAAAATTTAGTTAAGGTTTCTTTACACTAACAACAAAAAAACGATAGAGTCAAATTAACTTATCGATTTCAAATTCAAGGTGCCGCGACGTCAGCTAGATCGATTTGGGAATATCAATTTTGGAGAAAATCGGCTGAACGGTTTAGCCGCTAGCGTTGTTCACAGATGAAAAACCAGACGGAGAGAAGTTTTGCCGTCAATCAACTGTTCGATAACAAGGAACCAAAAAAACATGGTTTCTGGCTACACCACGTGTTAAGAGGATTTTTTTTCTAAATTTGGCAATTGGATTTACTCTACAGCGGTATTGGTAGCCAGAAAGTAAAAATACTGGTAAATTCGTTTCTTTTAACTTTGCCAAGAAGCAAACACTTCGTAAACTTTTGTACTTGTGTAATGCAAAATATTGTATTCAGAAAACACACACACAAATGTAGAAAATTAGAGTAGTTTAAAAGAACAAATTCAACCACTTTACTGAACAACTTACTATATGTGTTGATGTCAAAAAGAGAGTGCTGGGGATAAATCACAAGAAAAATTCTAAGAAACGGATTTGTCCCTTTTTAAAATGGTTTCAAAAGCATATAATGCTTTTGTTTTCGCTTATATTGCATTATAATACATTAACCAGGAATTTTGTATTGCATTATTACCTACTATACATTTTGAAATGTTTTGCATAAATGCAGAATCTGGGCATAAATTAATAAATGCAGAATATAAGTATGTAAGAATCAAAATATCTATTGCTGCTAATTGAATATAAGATAAAATATGAATTTCTCTACCTAATAAATGGTGTTCATATTTTGTATAATAAACGAAATCATACGTCTATAAACTGAAAACAATGCACTAAATCTACCAATGTTTAATTTCAGAATAATTCAATGTATTGCTTTAGCATGTGTTGTTATATACATTTATAGCATTTAGAAACAATTTATACTAAACGGCTATTGTGATCCTCAAGTTCTAAATTTCACAAAATAATTCCTAGTTAGAAAATTCAATCTATACATATCATGAAATAAATTTAATAATTAAATCATATCATAATTCCAGAATTCTTCTATGTAAAACAACGTTTTAAAAAAAAATAATAAACACAAAATATTTCAAATTAAGTTGCAAATTTCACTAATAAGGGAAATAATATTCACTTTTATCACCATATTGGCAAATAATCAAGCAAAGCATCAAATATGATATTTGCAAGAATTTTTAAATATTCAGAAGCAATTATGAAGTCAATTATCTAAATATTAAAGTCCTTCCCACCTACAAAAATTACTATAATCAGCATCTGATTAATTTTTTCACTGCAAAGAAATTAATGAGCAAATATCATAAAAATTAGGGCAAATCATATTAAAAGTTACCTATTTTATACTTCTCTTTGAAAATAATATTGATCTAAAAGTCCAACAGCACATAAAATGCAACACAAAAAGCATCCACAAAGGTGTTCGCATTTGACTGAATTTGTTTAATGGTATCAATGAGAATACAATTCTACTCACAATCAAACAGTAGTATCCAAACAGGAATCACGTCACCAATATCATTGAACTTTGATCCAAAAAAGAGTAACTGAAGTTTACGAGGAAATTGAACCAACGTTTTTACAGTTTTGTAAATACAACCTGTTTCTCATTTACTAAACACAAAATACTTTGTTATATTGACACTTATCACGTCATTTCTGCTTCAATGGCCTAAAATACAAACAACCACATTTTCACTACAGCGTCACTACAACATGATCTTTCACGTATTCGAAATTCACTTCCAAACGTCTGCAAATCTCTTGCAGTTCACTATACATCCCAATGAGCTTCCTCTCCCAAGGAACGTTCATTTTAATATTTACTCCAAGAGTGTTTGGTTCATGGCGCATAGTTTGAAATAATTCGGGCCGAAACTAACTCTGCAACGGAAACTACTACTAATTAGATGCACTATAGATAATATAAGTCATTGTGCAATGAATTACTCAATATGTTCCGGGAACACTATGTGCATTTTTATAACTGCTAATTGTGCATGTCAGCGTGTGCATGTAAGCATGTCATTATGCAATGTATTCATCAATATGTTCCGGTAACACTATATGCATTTTTTACGACTGCTAATTGTTTTCTTTTGATCTTGTTCCAGCTAATGCTACTTACTCGATTAACTTCTCGTACAATGGAGTGTTTGCGAAGGGGGGGAGCTTGAAAAGCACATTAGGTATTAACACGGGCAGACTCTCACGTGCCGAAGCAGATTAACAACTTTATCACTCATAGGCATTGCAAAATAGCCACTTATTGTTTTCATCTCAGGAAAAAAGTTATGTATGTTAACAAGTATAATTTATTATCAAAAACTGGACACCCATATTTATGAGCAAAATTAAATATAATTTAATTAATAATTTATGCGTATTCAATTTTTTTCTACGGGAAATCAATTAATTTTGAAATTCTATATTTTGATGTAAATAACTAACATAAATTCATCATTATTTTGTAGTTATGCATATTTTTTTATTCTACAGTTGTTCTACCATTAATTCTTAAAATTGCATGTCTGTCATTTATGGTGTAAAATGTCTGCATTTACCATTAGAAAACATAAACGAATAAGACATCTTCAAAGAGGTTATTAAAATTACTTGTATTTAAATATGCATAATGTCTAAAATTTACGAGTACAATATAAATAATTTATATCGATATAACAGGACTCCTTTTCGGTAATTGTAATCAAATCTTAATTGTGTGACTCCTGAAAATATAAACATAGCTCTTTTTGGTTTATCACAAGTCATATAGTACAAAGTGTTATCAGACCGGGAGAGATGGCTCAAGGCATCAGCTGATAGCACTGCAGTCCCTCTCTCTGACCGGGAGGTCCTAGGTTTGAGTCTCGACGGTGGCAGGATTTTCGACACTACCTTCTCACTTTTGTCGAGTACAGTTACTGTCTGGAGGAGAATTCTACCGGTCGGCTGCTCTGATCGGAAGATATCTGTGGTTTCACCGATCCAAACCAGGCGAATGCCGGAGAAGTACCCTAGCAAATGGCCACGGACCCCGTGCGATCTTTCCTTCCCCTTCCTTGTACTATCTTCCCTTACGTACACACACATATACTAACACGCACTACACTAACACGCTGGGAGACCGGCCGGGAGCTTAGGGCTGGGGCAGTGCCCCGCTGGTGGTAGATACCTGATGGGGCAAAACCCCAGGAGACGCCAGTAGGTTGGCGCCGGATCTCGCCATCCTGCGGGCGAAGATCACCGCCCCTCCCGAAGGAAAAAGCATGCACCACACTTACGGGAATAATGACCTTAGTCGTTGACGCGCCCGGAATTACTAACAGTCAATCAATCATCAATCGAGGTATTATCAGCCTGTTAAAAATTTTCGAACATTTAATTATTTCGTTCATAAACTCATAGGACATAAAGTTAAAGAAAAAGAAAAAATCGCACGCTACGAAGGAGAGAATTTTTAGAAATAAATTTAGTCCACAATTTTTGCCGTCCCTATAATTTTGTCGCCATAGGCACTGCCTCCCGTTCCTACATGTAAATCCGCCCAGGGTACCTTCTGGTCAGGGGCAGTCAACAGATCGCAACCCCTTTCGCAACACAATATACACACAAATACACGCACACGAAATTTCTTGGTTCCCTTTGTAGTAAATCAGAAGTTCTTTGCTAAGGCCCAAACCAGAGATCCGGAAGTACGATGAAATGAAGACCTAGATAATAAATCTCTACCCAAGGTTTTGCATTTAAGATTGGCTGGTTTTCCTTTCGCAATTCAAAGATGAATCAAACTGTGATCACAGTTTGCAATATCAGATGTATTTTGTACACCTTACTGCAATAATACAATTAAAGTTACATATGGAGCATAATAAAAGCGTATAATAATTCCAATACTAAAATAGCTTGTAACGTATTCATCTTTGCCTCAAAAGGAAACTCGTAATGTTGTTCTTGCAACTTCTTTACACCTGACATGTATTTACCTCTTTCCAATTCCAATTTTAGTTTGTCATATTTGCTTCGTAGATAGAGAAAGTTAAGATACGTTACTGGAAAAGGTAAAGGATTTCGGACAAAAAATCACTTTTCAGATTTACACAATCACTTTCACACACTTTAACACAGACACACTTTTAGTGGGCCTTAATACCAAAAATGAATATTCTTCAATCTTTATGTCTGATTCTCTGACCATCTGTCTGCAAACAATACTAGCGTCTAAACTATTCTTCGAGTTGTAACCAAAATGGATAATCCCAGATCGATCTGGCTGATGTGATGATCACTCGAACTTGAAAGGAATATTTGAATGTTTGGGTAATTCCCTAGGCCAATTTCAGAATTTTCTCTGCAATGACTTCACATTTTTCTTTGTTCTTTTGTTAAGAATGCGGAATAAACTCTTAATTTTTGAAAATTGCACAAGTTAAACGCTTTTGCGCTGTCCTTCTTCAATTACAAAATTGAAAACAGATGTATTTTCTGAATGAAATGTGTTCTTTACAATTAAAGGTTAAAATAATAACAGGTTCAAAAAATATGTAAAGAAGAATTTCGCGAATAAACGCTTCAATTCTTTCTTTATTGTCTTACTTGAATAGATCAAAATAACTGTTCAATAATGTGATATAGGTCCGGTATATTTTATCAAAACTAAATAAATTACGACAATTGCAAAACTTCAACTTCCTATTTCATGCATCATGGGGAGGCAACTATTTTTGTGGATCGGAAACACGTTGGTGGATTCAACAATTTTTAGGTAATGAAACCATTACAAATAATGTGAGAAAGTATATGCGGTTGTATCACCACTAGGGTGAAGAAATTGTTAAGTTATGAACAGTTCCAGCAAATGTCTTGTGTTCCAACTGCAGATTATTCTACTTAAAAATAAGATGTAAAGATTTTATTTTATCAATTAAAATAATATTTATTGCTTGTTATTAAAAGTACTGTTCCATATGGGAATTATTTTCTAAATTGAATTCGTATGTTTTGACTTAGAAGCACTGATTTCCACAAAAAAGTCTGCTAAGAAAGAAGCAACACTAAAACGCGTCTGTATGACCTCTAAATATCCGTGCCCATGTGCGAGCTATGCTCTCATGATTTCGTGTCTAGTTCATTTCTCGAGAATGGACCCAGTTCTGAGAGAGAGCAAACAATTCGGAGCTATTTTTAAGAAAACTTTGAAAATGTCCAGGGGTTCCTTGTTAAGTGCCACTAAAATTTAAAGAATGTTTTTCAAAATCGCAGTGTCGACTCGGGCCAGATCAATCACGAAATATTCATTTTGGGAAAAATCGTGCCAATTGTTTAGGCGCTAGTGTTGTTCGCAGACGGACGGACGCAAGTATAACGTCTGGAAGGACGGTATTGGTTGGTATTGGATGATTTGTGAACCGTGATCTGATAAATAAAGTGATTCGTTTGGAAACATACTGCAATCCTAAAATACACAAAGTTTAAAAAAAACGACTAGAATAAAATCGAAGAGAAACAATCGAACCCACAATGTTCAGCTGACAGCAAAACACTCATTCTGAAATGCACTAATTCGGTAACGAAACTATTTGAAAGTTTATTCGGTTTCTGAAATACACCAACATTAAGGACAATACTTTCTGAGGCCATCGAACTCTTGGGGCTACACTCCCATGGTAATTTGTGTTAGTCACGTATTGCTTTATTAATAAGCGTGTTGAAATTACCGCTTCGAGCAAGAGGTCTCATAGCAACAGTGGTCCTTTGTGTCCGATGTCAACAAAGTCCCCATTCTCTTGTTGCGATCGATCATAGGGGGGGGGGGCATTGATAGTGTGCCCACAACATATGTTTCATAATGTATAGTTGAATAGCGTAGTATGTTTGATGGCAGTACCTAGATCATTATCACTATCTTTAGAAGTGCAGTAGTACATTTATAAACCAAGTCAGTTAAAACATGAACATTGTGGGGAAGAATAGAATTAGCATAGATGTGCAATAGTTTATTCTGGAAATTTATTACGAAAATAATGCTTAATAAATATATTAAATTAATCAGCCGTATTTCGGACTATTTTTATTCACAATTAGTGAAAAAATTGTAAGGATTTTGTTCATGAAAGAAAAACTAAGAATCTTCACACACCTTGTTTACCTTAGCTACTAACTTTTGATTTTTTCGTCCTTAACATATCTATTTTCCTCATTGCACAGGTCACAATCATACATGCACATGCTGTGAATACAGTAACTACAGGTAGACAAAGTATAGAAAAAATTAACACAGAATTTAATGTGACTTATTTATTGGTTTACAACTCACAAGAAGCTATTACAGATTTGCTCCTATAAATAATTCCAATTCAACAGCGTAATGAGTAAAAATCCTCAACGTAGATTTGAAACATACTGTACATAAATAGCGTACGGTGTAAATTTTACTACTCTCTGTGGAGAATTGAGATAATCCCCTTGGAATAAAAGAATCCAATCGAGTTTTCCGGGTTGACCTCAGTCACAGACTACCGCCCATAAATACGAATCCAATTCGTTTTGGATGAATGGAAAAATCTTGCGTATCGGTTTGGTGCTATTGACTGCTGCGTTGCATATATTAGTAGGCATTGTTTTGTGATTAGCGTGGGCAAAGGCACACACCAGGGGAAAGACTTGCAAGGAAGTGAGCAACGAGCCATGAAATCTTTTGTTTCCAACTAGTTCCACACCCAGCATTCACTTCCTTCTCACTAGTAACAAAATGCTTTCGGGGTTTGCACTCCTCGTGTCCTGCTGAATGTTATTACTATTCAACTGAGAAGAATTTCATTGCACTATAGTTAGATGTCAAAATATCAAATACGTAAAAGAGTTTCATGTGAGACAGTACTTTATCAAATCCGCTTGTAAATCACAAGCACCGAGATACAACAAACCTCGTTTTATATGTCTATTCCGGTGCATGAGATGTTTGTCACTTTCGTAATACTGAAACCAAACTTTGTGACTCTCTTGTGTACTGTAGTATAAAAAAAATACAAAAGAAGTTCGAAAATAAAAATGGATGTGTTGTTCATTTTTTATAAACTATTGGAAGCATGAAGTATAGTTGATGAATTTGAAAACAAGGTTGACTTAAGTTCACAATTAGTTTATGTTGTAATGTTATTTTAATGTAATGCTTCCAGATACAATGTTCTTTTAATATGATGTATATTTATTGTATTGTTATTATTGATTATATTTGGAATAGTCATTCGACAATTCACCAATTATTACGGATCATCGATTTAACAGCTGCAAACTTTCAAAAATTTAAATATATCCTAGCATCATTTTTAGATGGCGAAAAGGATTTGATAAGAGTATTGCAACATGGATTTTTTTTAATTCCACTATTTGGATTAACCTATTATTTTCAAGAAATAACGAAAACGTTAATTTCTAATAGTAAATTTAAAGTACAAATAAATTTGTACATTCAACTGACACGCAGGAGTTGCACAAGGTTCCCCATTATCTCTCTTAATATATTTCTTTTCGACATTCCTATACTCGAAAAAACTTTATTTGCAGACAATAAAACACATTTCTTGCATATACAGGTTTAAAAATAGCACAATTAATTTACAAGAAGACTGAAACATTTGTAATAATTGGTTCAATACATGGAATATTAATATAAATAATTCTTTAAAAGTGAAGGCAATTTTTTTCCATTTCGAAATTTACGAACATTAAACGTTCTAAAATTAACAATTCCCCAATTCATTGACGTTCTTCTTCCATCCCTGTAAAAAAATTAGGCTTACAAATAGATCGCACACGCCTGGAAAAATCACATTATCTCAATAGCCAATAAAAAATCTATAAAAGGGTAATAGTATACCCTTTCATAAATAAAATGTCAACTATAAGTATAGAAACGGCACTAATAATTATCAAATGCATTATTTGACCTCCTCTAACTTACGCTTGCCAGATTTGGGAAGGTATTGCTAAAATTGATTTTCATAAGCTAGAAGAAATTCAAAACCAATTCTTTCGCTGGTCATTAAAAGCTTCGTGCTTTTTTTCGAAATGAACAAATTCAAAAAGAACTTTCCAGCCAACCCTTAAGAAACTGGATAACAAAATTAGATTTTACTAGTCTACCTAGTTGTCTATTTACTAGAATATACAATCTTGCTAAAATAGCAAATCCTTTTCCTAGAATCAAATCTCGTTATTCCAAAATGAAACAAATTACTTCATTTGCCTCATTTCATATATCTGATCCCTGGCAGATAAAAGATCCATAACATTATTTCTGAGAATGGGCATAGGTTATTAATAAGCACAGTTTAGCTTTATGTTCGTTTTATAATTAATATAGATCGATCCAATATATTGTATTTTTAATAGAAATGAAATTGGTTCCTTTGATAACTAGCAAATAAACCCAAGAGTTTACAAGTTTATGTTTATGTTTGATACAAAATACTCAAAATTGGCTATGTATTGTTCTTCATACAACTTAATCCAATTCTCCTTACATCCTTCTAAAGTTCCTGTTGCTTTTTAGGATGTATTCTTACATTATTGAATTTTACTGGATAAATCGGCAGTTGTGATAAAAAAAACATGAGATAGGTAACTGTTTATCATGGGATGAAGCTGGATCGTTCCATTTAAGATAGAGAAAATACCTTCTCCATTCACAAAAGTTTAACTACCAACGATTTAAAATCATCAACGCAAAACATAGTTCTATCATTTACTAATCATCAATATATATTTGTACACCACGTACCCCTAAACGATATCAAAATTCAAAATTCAAAATTTATTGCTTATTTATCCTTGAAAATAGATTTTATTACATGGGAGTTTTTTTTTCTCCCTTTCAAAATTCAAAACTTAAGTAGTATATGATTTAGTGTAGGGATCATAGAATTTTGAAAATATGCACACAATTCACTTTTCCCCATAGCCCGTCATACGCAGTTTTTTAACTGTTTTTTGACGTAAAATAAATAAATAAATAAATAAATAAATCTCTGTAGAATATTTAAATGATGTGAATAGCGAATTATTGCCGAACGTCATTCTGCAGCCTGGATTACAACCCTATCAACCAATTTCACGTTTATGCAAGAATTCCAACTAATGCAGTTGAAATAGCCACTAAATAAGTATTAATCTACGAAGACAAATAAACCAAACTAGATTACTCTTCTAATATTCTACACAACCAATATATTCACTGCCCTGAATCTTTGCGTCATTTATGTCTTTTTGTCTTATATGGCCGCCATGTTGATACATGTCATTTGATATTCAAAATAATCACATTGTTTTACATACTTCTGGCAATGGTAATCGATTTATCGCCTTTTTACTTGCCAATTAGCAAGCGCGCGAAAACACAAAATGCACACTTTTCTAAATGTTTACACTTTTGACAAACGCTTGATGTTATACAATAATTTTAGACATATCAACTAACGCGATAGTTCACTTTTCGTTTCTGTATAATCAATATCTTTTTAATGTTTGGTTAAAAAATACCAACATATTTCAGTATTTTTCGGTTATTATTCGGTTATTTTTCGGGTCTCGAAGATCTTGGATTACAGTATGTACTGTAAGCTTTGAGAATAGCGTATAGAATTGAAGTTTTCTAATATGGAGATTTCCAATAAAAATATTGCAGCAATTTTCGAAAAAATTTGGTTTGATTTTTTTCGAAAATTCCCCATGATGACGAAAGAGAAGAAGTCGAATCCAGAGAAAAAGATGACAACGGTATAGGAGAATAAGACGATGAAAGGAGAAAAATGTGATGAAAAATGACAAGAAGACAATGACAAAAGAGAAAAAGAAGATGACAAAGGTGAAGAAGATGGCACAGGGGAACAAACGAATGGCGAGGAGAAGAAGACGATGATAAAGGAGAAGTAGGCGATGACGAAGGAGAAGACGACAATGACAAAGATGAAGAAGACGATGGAAAAGATTAAGAAGACGATGACAAAGATGAAGAAGACGATGAAAAAGATGAAGAAGACGATGACAACGATGAGGAAGACGATGACACAGATGAAGAAGACGATGACAAAGATCAAGAAAACGATGACAAAGATGAAGAAGATGATGACAAAGATGAAGAAGACGATGACAAAGATCAAGAAGACGATGACAAAGATGAAGACGATGACAGGGCGATTACAAAGAAGAGAGGAATCGAAAGAGAAGAGAGGATGACGAAGGAGCAGAAAACGACGAAAATGGAGAAGAATCAGATCAGAAAAAAAGAACGAAGACTAAGGTAACAATGATGACATAAAAGACAAACGAGAGGAAGACGACGACGAAGCGAAAGGCGAGAGGAATGAGGACTATGCCAAAACAAAATGACGACGACGTCGACGAACGAGAAGATGATGAGTCTCCGACGCGTCAGCTCGCGCCGCGTGCGCCAGGCGGCTCCTCATTCGCGAGGCCGCCCGGGGCGATGGAGTCATTTATTCTCGCAGGTGTTCCACTGAGCGCCCACTCCGGGATGAGCGACCGCCCGCGCAGCAATGGAAATTGAAGGGCAAAGGGCGACGGGCAGATGTAGATCACCGGCCGCCGATTTCCTCTCAAGTGGGCGCACAGCGCGGGAAACAATCTGCGAAGGAGGGAAGGCCGTTGATGAGAACGCCAGGTACAGTTTCAAGCCTAGAAGGTTTCTCCTTTACATTCTGGCTCTGACCAAACGAGAGCTTAAACTAACTTTCTGCGATACATTTACGTACGTTGCTGCAATGATGGAAACTACACAAGGAATAGGTACTCCGTCTTTTAGCTCAGTCCGCGAATCAAAAATGAGTAATAAATTTGAATTAGAAGAAGAAGATGATGATGATGATGACGAAATAGAATAATCAGCCGAAAATTGAGAAAAATATGACAAAAAAGGAGAATACGTAAAGAGCAGGAACAAGCCAAAGATGAAGACGAAAACGAAGAAATTGGCAACAATGTAGATGATGATAGAGAAAAAGACGACAAAGGTGAGAACGAAGAAATAGAAGAAGACGTAGGAGAAGGAAATAGTAGGTGACAATGAAATTCGTTTATTTCCATCATTTTCTTCGCGAATTGTCGCACGTAATACTCAGCTGCAAAATGTCACCAGTGAAACAGAACCTAGAATAAACCTGTTACATAGGATGTCATAGCCATGAAAAGTGCACATGGCTTTTTGCATAACAAGTGTGATGCAACACGTGTGTGCATGAATAACGAGTGTGCACTTCGCATTCGGCTTTGTGACAGCCGGCTTTGTACACAGTTCTTTTATTTCGCTCTCGAGGTATCCCTCAGGGATTTCATCCCCGACTTCATTCCTCTGAAAGGTAGCGCAAAAGTCATTACCTCTTTTTCTCTGTTGCGTGAATCTTTCGCACGTGTTCTACGTCAATGATCACATCTAGTCGTTAGGCAATGAAGATTTGTTTGAGCTATGGCAGTTCGACAATACGTTCATATGCCATATCCATTATGAAGTTAAACTGAACCATTTTTGTAAATTTAATTAGTGTATACTTCCCTGGATATTGATTGTAGAACCCTAAGAAACCTGGATATTTATTGTAGATGTATTTCAATCTTAACTGCATCTTTAAACTGTTTTTTTGATAATATAATAACTGAACTTACGTTAAAAATAAAAATTCGTAAATAAATGAAATATACTAAAACATATTGAAGTATTAATGTCGAGTATGAAAGTGATCAATGGGAAATTCGAAAACGACTTTTCAAAAGTACATTTCAAAACATGTATTGCCATTTATTGAGAAAATCTGATGAAATTAAATATTAGGAAGAGTTTTTCTACAAGTACCAATGCCATGATTTCATCCTTAGTACTTTGATGTGAATAGTTCTCGTGATATATCAGCTGATATAGAACAACGTGACAAATATGTGCGCATACCTATGAAAAATGAAAATGATTTGAAATGATTCTGCTCTTCAGAAAAATATGTGAAAGCGGTGTCGTTAACACATCAATAATAACTGAAATATTTTTTATATATCGATGTAGTCAATTTGTACTTTTTCGCTTTACGAAGTTCTTCGTAAGAAGAGAAAGTTATGTAATCAAATAGGGGAATTTCCGTCAGAAAAACTGTTCTTGCCGGACTCTGGTAACGAAAAAAAGGATAAGTCCGGTTGCTAAATTTAGAAAAAAAAATCTTCTAACACGTGGTGTAGCCAGAATCCATGTTTTGTTGGTTCTTGATACCGAAAAATCGATTGACGGCAAAACGTCTGTCTGTCTGTCTCTCCGTCCGTCTGTGAACAACGCTGGTGGCTAAACCGGTAAACCAATTTTCTCCAAAATTGATATTTGTTATCAATTCGTTAATTTAATCCCACTCGTTATTTTTAAAAATGCGTTCATAGTTTCATTTAACTTTGTAGAGAAAATAATCATTTTCAAAATAGGTTACTCCCACTTGTTAATTTAAAAAATGTTCAGTTTCATTTAACTTTAAGACAGAAATAATTAGTTTATTTTCAAAATATGTTACTCACTGTTTGCATTAAGAAATTAACTGTTTCTCTATCCCAATTCAAAATCTATTCTAGGTCCGTAGTTTCACAATTGAGAATTACGTTTTTATTCTTTGAAAATAGGCAGAATGAGAAAGATTTTCAAAGGGCGTACAGCCATTGTGAGCAGCGAACATCAGCGGTGCCTGTCTCTGATGAGTTCGGACCGTCTACGGACCTCACGGGACTGTCTAAAGCAAATACGGCACTCCGTTTGAAGTCACATCCATATTCATGATGAATTATCGTTCTGCTTTGCCAGAATCTGTTTATACATTGTAGAGACACTAATTACATGAATTTTGGTACCAGTTATTGTATAGACTTGCAAAGAAACGGATAATTAAGAATCAAGCTTTACTTCCGTGTGAAACATATTTCCTTGTCAAGAGTTTTCATCCACCAAGCTCAAATATTCGATCTATTTGAATAGTTCAGGGAAGCTTAAAAGTAAGATAAGGTCTTTGGGGAGAGTGTAGTTATATCAAGTTGAGTTCTTTAGAAATACCTAACAAATTAATGGCATAACTTTTATGATCAATGGTAATTTTGAACTTCGTGTGCTGTGGAAACAAAAGTTTATAAAACTTTTAGCTCTTTCAAGTACCGTCTCTATTCATATTCGATTTGGTTGGATTATCATCTATGTTACTTATGAAGTAAGTGTTATGTGAACATCTTCAATTAGAAGAAGATACACGCAAATATGAGAACTTCAAACACTGAAAAAGTATGCATGAATCATCATGTATATCATGTAATCATCATCAACCATCATGTAATCATCATGCATGTATCAAGAACTGCAGTGAATGAAGGAGTATACCAAAAACACATACGTTCATTACCTGGGATATGATTTGACGAAAGAAATATTGAACTCATAAGATTGTGGCAGTTCAAGATGCAAGTTTGCAATATAATTAGGAAGGTATCAATGTAACTATTCCTTTTAATACCCTACTGCGTTCAGAATGGTGTATGTGTATGTGTGTGTGATAATTGAATTGTTTTCTTTTATTTAATAGCATATGTTATTTCATCTGAGTAATTTTACAAAACGTATTTAAAACTAGAAATTAAAGTGAAAGAGCGTTTCGAACACATTCTTCATTGATAAATGGAACTTCTGCTGATATTGTCTTTTTATCATACAAAGTAGATCTCCCTTGTTAAAGTTCTGGAACCCCGAACGGACAGATCTTACGGTTTTACAAGGTAGATATAACTAGGGTTTTATGGAATTTTCTTACTTAGTCGGCAAAGAAATGACAAATGTTTGTACGAAAATTATGTAATAAGTAAGATTGAATTAATAATTTGAAGGTCCTCGACGTCAAAACATGAATGACAGTGACCAAACAATGAGCCCTATTTAATAATACTGAAATACTGATCATATATGATCTAAATTAATTAACCAAAACATTTGGGATTTAAAAACTTAAAGTCAGATTTTTCCTAGGGTTGCCTCATACTTGCAAATTACTTCGGAGACGGAGTTTCCAGCCCAGAAAACGCACACCCATCACAAACCCATGGAGTGGATGCTCTGTCTGGATGATCTGTCTTTCTAACTGGGGGTGGGATAAGCAGATGCTAATAGAGGGTCCTAAGCTGATTCTGGCGGGTTGCGCGAGGAGGAAAATGTCGGGAAAGACAGAGACTCAAGGTATAGATGGGCTTAGGTGGCTCAGGGCATCATCAGATGTCACTGCAGTGCCTCTGACCGGGAAGTCCTACGTTTGACTCCCGACCGTGGCAAGATTTTTGAAACTAGCTACATTACTAAGTCGAATTCAGCCACTGTCTTGAGAGAATTCTAGCGGCCGGCTGCTCTGATCGGTAGTTTTACGTGGTTTCTCTGATCAGTACCAGGCGAATGCCGGATATCCTAACAAACGGCCACAAACCACGCGCGATCTTTCCTTCCCCTTCCTAGTCCTCTCCTCACACCCTACTTACATTTACACTCACAATCACTACACCATCTCACAAGTCTGGAAACCAGTCGGGAGCTTACAGCTTCTCCAGACTGGGGCGGTGCCCCGCTGATCGGAGATACCTGGTTGGGGAAAATCCCCGTAAGCCGTCGTAGGTCTGCGTGGGATATCGCCATCCAGCGGGGGAAGATCAACGCCACCTCCCGCGATAAAAACATGCACTTTACTTACGGGACCTCTGTAGTTGACGTGCCCGGGATCAGTAATCAATAAATCAATTAGAGCTCGTCGGTGCCTCGCTGGCGGGAGATACCTGGTTGGGGAAAACCCCGGTAGCCGACGGTAGGTCAGCGCTGAATCTCGCCATCCAGCGGGGGTTGTTCACCGTCACCTCCCGAGGAAAAACATGCATTACACCTACGAGACTAATGGCCAGACATCGGATGTTTAGGGAAATGTCTATTTTTTTCTAGAGAACTTATTTAAAGGCTGATAATATATGTCCACGAATCATGACAAATGATGACATTTGACGGAATTTTATAATGCTTATTTTTGCTTATTTTAGCATAAATGCCTATTTTTTACACAAATACCTTTTTAAGGACTTTTTTGCCTTTTATTTATTATATTTATATACAATGCTAAGATATCGGAAAATCGGCGATGACCCAACGTGACCATTCATTACGAAACCTTCAATTCAAGTCTTGAAACTTAAAATTACGAGAGAATTCCTGAAAGTATACCAACTGATTTTTCTCCATTTCTCTATTTCACAAATACTAGCCATGATCTGAGAACATGGACGATTGACAATACGCCGAGGGAACCGAAATTTTAAGTGGAAATAAATATAAATTCCCCGAAGGTTTCAGTGTTGCTAGTGTTGGACTGCTAAAATATATACCAGTCATATCGTTCAGATATCCTTCTCCGCATTCAAACTAATTTTATCTCCCAGTCGTCGCAAATTTGAAATTGCGATCCTTGAAATGTTACTGGTAATATGTAAATATTACTGGTTAATGGGAACTATTAAGAATAAAATATAGAAGAGTTGTAAATATGGAAATTTAGTTTTACATTAAAATATACGAACTGGTTTTGTCCATTTAAGATTACAAAATAATATAGACAAAAAATACAATTTTCCCATTTTATTGTGTATGTAACTTATGATAGTGCCTTTTTTCTCCTTATTCTTGCCTTTTTCTGTGCCTCTTTAGGCGCCTAAAAGACGATTTTTTAGTGCCTAAACATCCGATGTCTACTAATGACTTTAGCAGTTGACGCGCCCGCAACCTTCAATCTAACTATCTGAAGCCATAGATGAGAGTGAGTGCGTTTTCTGAATCTGAGTCTCCTCCTGGCCGGCAGCGCGAGGCAAGAGCTCTGTCGAGAGAGGTCTTTGGGTGAGTGGCGGGGAAGGGCGGGGCGAAGGACGTGAGTCGCGGGTGAGCGAAGTCGGGGCTTCCGGGGCGGGCGCAGCGCGACGACCGTCGGCGTCGCGCGGTGATAACACTAAATCACCTCGGAACGTGCTGATGTTTCGTGCGGAGTATCAGCGGCCGATAAGGTCGCTCGCGTGAGCGGCGACCGCGCGCCACCCGGACCCGCGGAGGGGAGAAGGGAGAGGGGAAGGGCGGGGAGGGGTGGGTAAGCGCGGTTGGCGACGAGTTGAGGGTGGGGGGATGAGGGTGGTGTGGTCGATGGGATGGAGCGACGGTGGGAGTTTTGGGGGGAGGGGGAGAGAGAGAGGAAGGTAGGGGTGGGATGGATGAGGGAAGGGAAGGGGTTGAGGTAGGGACGGCTAGAGGAAAGAGAACGGAAGGCAGAGAGAGAAAGGGCACATGATAGGAGTAAGAAAACAAGAAGGGAGAGTGGGAGTAGGGGAAGTAACAGAGGGAGAGGGAGGGAGAAGTGGGGACAGTCAATTGGTGGATTGGAAATAATACTGACGGGGTGACGGAGTAACTGGAAAGAGCATTGTGTTGGAGTCGGTGGGGGAGGCACCTATCGGAGTTTGGGTGGCGGGAGGGGTGGTGGCGAGAGAAAAGACCAGGGCCAAGATAGGCGTGGCGGGGGGCACGGAAGGGTAACGGTCTGCGAGAATGGCGGAGAGGACAATGATAGTAGTGGTCCTGAGGGGCGGCTAGCAAAGAAGGCAGAACTTTTGCCTTTTCAAGTCTCGTAGACATATGAACACGCAAGGTGCTGGTGTAACGTTTTGTGGTAGCGATGATCGAGAACGGAAAGAAGTAAAAAAGAACGTTGGGAATGAAACAAAACACGACTGTTGCCATAGCTAATGGTTGCGAAGCTTACACCATCAAAGAATATATACTTGTGGAGTTTCATGTTATTTTGTAATGTGCAATGAAGAGAAGAAGGATAGGTCAAATATCTCGGAAAAATTGAATTTAATAATAAAGATTCTACAATCAGATAAAGTGATAGATCCATGACTAGTGTCTTGTATGTATGCGTTGAATTAGTGGTGTACTCAATTTACGTGTCTTGTTGGGAACTATGGGCCAAAAACGGATGATAAGTAATCTCCTCAGTAATTAGTAGTGTTTTCTGGTGTGTAAAGATCGTAAGATCATCGTTTTCAATTGTGCTAGGTTCAAGGTAGCCAGGAATTAGTAGGGCAGTTGAGAGAATAAAGAGTCAGAAATGTGGAAAGAATTGGACAAGACTGGACAGATAAGCAGAACAGAGGAAAGCGTGAGGAGGATAATGGGAAAGGAAAAGGAGGATAATTGTGAAGGAATAAGATGTGGGTGAGACTATCCGAATTTGCACCAAGCAATGAGTTGAACAAAGAACGGAAAGACGAAACTATGTAAGCAAAACATGTGAGTAAAGATAAACGATATTAGTTATCGGACAGCATTTAGCAGAAATGACAAGAGAAAGGGATCGAATGATGAGTGAATCCTGAACATTACGAAACTGCGAATAATTTGTAGAATCTGCAGAAGAGAGAAAGAAAATGGAAAGTATGGTGGAAAGAATATTAGATAAAACATGAATCTGAATGGAAAAATTTAATGAATAGTGTCAGAAAGATCACAGAGCAAGTGTTGCACAGATCCGTAAGGGGAGTGTCTAGTGAATGAATGGGATGAAGCATTATCACGGTTGATAACGAGATACTGGGAGATAGAAAAGCGATATTAGTGCGAGAAAACAACGAGGTAGGCGAGGTGGGAAATGTTGAAGAGACAGGAAAGGTATAAAAATGACAGTGGTAAGGAGAGAGTTACTCGGTGATGATTCAAGAACAAAGCTAACACTGCGCGAAAGAAAGGGAGAGTATTTCAGAGATGAAGACTAGAACGAATCCAAACATTTCCACGGCGGATTGGAAACTGAAATGAAGCGAGGAAGAGGTAGGAACGAGGCGATGGCAATGGAAGGAAGAAGGAAAGAACAGATAAATATTAGGCGTTGACGATGTCATTCCATACAAAATGGAATATGCCAGACGCGGTGGAGCAGGACGGATATAATAATGGGTTGACGAGGTGGCGAAGAAATGGGAGTGGCGAGACGAAGTAAAGGAATAGGTGGCGGCTTTGTTGAAAAGCTGAGGTGATGAAGAAAGTCGGAAGAGGAGAGCCGGAGTGAAGAGACGAAGAGGCAAGTATAGTGAGAAGTTGAGCTGGTGAGAACAGAGCTGGAAAGGCGAGATGAAGTAAGATCTCGCATTGCACAGAGCATCGCAAGGCGAACAGTGAAGTGGGAATCAGAGAGAGCTTCACGGCCAAAGCAGCGGACGCGAGTCTACAAATATTGTGGCGCCATGTCAACGCTTTCTAGCCAGTCAGCCCGGAGGAAACCGTTGCACCCGCACACTTGAGCCGGATGCTGTCGGAGATGGGGGCGGTTGGTATGCTCTTCCCAGATTTGCGTGCCTGGCGCCGTGGAGGCGAGGACGGGGGGGAGGGCGCACCTGCGCTGAATTGAGGGACGCTAGGGGGAGGGAGCGCCAGGAACGCCCCACTCTAAAATAACCTATTGAGAATAGTTAGTGGTGAGTCTGGGAAGATGGAGCAAGACCCTGGAGAAGGCTGACCGTCGAGCCTTCGGGACGCCCGACACTATGGAAGCGCCAAGGGGAAGGGCGAGCCCTCAGAGGACTTAAGACAGCGTTGACTGCGTCCACGCGGAATAAGTTGAAAGTCGAAAGACTGGGACCGGTAGCGGTAGCTCAGTGCATCAACTGATGTCACTGCAGCGCCTCTAACCGGGAGGTCCTAGGTTCGAGTCCTGACGGCGGCAGGATTTTCGACACTAGCTTTTCAGCTAGGTCGAATTCAGCTGCTGTCTGGAGGAGAATTCTAGCGGCCGGCTGCTCTGCTGGGTAGTTTTCCGTGGTTTCTCCGATCAACACCAGGCGAATGCCGGAGCAGTACCCTAACAAACGGGCCACGGACCGCGCGAGATCTGTCCTTCCTATTCCTTGTCCTATTCTCTCCCATTACACACACACACTTACACTAGCATGCACTACACTACCACATATTCCGGGAGATCGGTCGGGAGCTTAGAGCGTGTCCCGCCTGGGGCGGTGCCCCGCAGGTGGGAGAGTCCTGGTTAGGGGGAATCCCCACTAGCCGACGGTAGGTCGGCGCCAGATCTCGCCATCCAGCGGGGGAAGATCACCGCCATCTCCCGAGAAAAAAGCATGCACTACACTAACGGGACTAATGACCGAAGCAGTTGACGCGCCCGGAAACACGAAAAAATCAATGAATTAATCGAAAGACTGGGCGATATCTCCTGTATTCTCATGCACGCGGTTTGCCAGGCGGACACCGATTCGGCGTCAGGCTATGTAATAACTGGGCTTATAATGGACTCAGCGTCCGACAACAAAAACATTAGAATTAACAGAGAGTTTTTGTTTATATTTTCATTTAACAGGAAACTGAGGATGATGGCTAAGCCATCGAAAGCTGCTCTTATTCAAATAAACAGTATTGGTGGTAATGACAACGCCTTTAATAATTTCAATTATGTAGAAGCCAACGACATTTCGCCGTTAAACCAATAAATATATGTAAATAATTTCTCTCAGAAACAGTTGTCTCTGCTCAAGAATTACAGAACATCACAGTATCTTGGTCATCTGCTCGAAAGGGGAAAAGGCGGGAAGGTTGCGAAGCGTGTAAAGCAAAATGCACGTACGACTCGAGAAGATACAGAAAAGGATTGGAACGAGGTGGATATGAGTGGACAAAGCACAGAAATGCACAAGAGACACGTACAAATTGAGCAGCGATGGGCGAGTTGAGACGGCTGTAGTTCCGTACAAAGCGAAACACGAGGCTGTATTTGGAACAAGCAGAGAAATGTAGAAGGACAAGGCAGAGAAATACACAACAGACATGTACAAAACGGGCAGCAATGGACAAGTTGAGACGGCATAGTGCCATAGAAAGCGGACAGACTAGGCTAAATTTGGAGCAAGCAGAGAAATGCACAAGGACAAGGCACACCAGATATAATAAGGACGTGATGAAGGGAAGGAATAGTGGATCGAGGTGAGAGCGAAAGGAGATAATGATGGCGCGTAGGGAGGGAGAAGGGATGATTGGTGGAGGCGACGACAGGCTAAAAGGGCTCAAGGGACAAGAGGCAGAGGGAAACTGCAAGGCGATGCATGCTAGATAATGAGACCAGTAGACATGGCAGGGAAAGGCGTAGACTAATGCAAGCGTACGATACGGGTGGAAAAATGTGTAGGGAAGGCTAAGATGAATGGAAGAGTCAATGACAGAGCAGGACAAGGTCATGATGAGAAGTAGACAACCATAAGGGGACAACGCAGAAGTGAGGCAACTAAGGGTGAGAACTACAACGTTCGAAGTGGGACAGCGCGAGGTCAAGGGAACGTCTTAGTGCCGAAGCATATACAACGCAGGTCGACACGAAAAAATATGGAGAAGAGGCGCCATACAAACAGAAGCTGACATGGCGAGAGTGATATAAGCGCCGAACCCGGTGGTCAGTGATAAAGAACAGGATAGACATGAGGCGGGCGACCGAAGCAAATTGGCAAGCAAAGAGGCACGACGCAGAGATGATGTGGAGTGAGTATTACGTGTTTTGGGCGCCTCAACTACTTTGGTGATTAGTACCGTAAATGTATTGCATGACTGCAGGTGGCAAGGTCCCTCCTACTGGAACGTGAGGTCTGGTGCCTACCTACATGACGGCTTGCGAGCTTCCCCTCCAGTTATCTCCCTCATTAGGGCACCACTCTATCCAGTGTTTCGTAGAGTAGAGCATGTATGTGCAAGAGGGAGATCGATGTGGAAGGAAAGATCGTGCGCGGTACCAGACACCTGTGTTGAGGTACCGATCTGGTATTCGTCTTTTATTGATCAAAAAAATCAGTAAAATCTACCGATAAGAGCAGCCGGCACCTAGAATTCTTCAGACAGTGGTTGAATTCGCCTTGGCTAAGGCTTGAAAAGTATTCGCCGTCGGGACTTCCTAGGGAGGAACGCTATTTTGGTTCTGGTCACTGAGCTACCTCAACTGGTGCAGGAATGTTGACAGGACGATGCGACGACGAAGTGATGAAGCGTACTCAGCGAAAAGGGAACAAACCGGGAGGGAGGTGGGCGGAGACTAAGGTTCAGCGACTAAGTATGGGAAGGCGGAAAAAAGAGGGTACGATGCAAGAAGGGACGAACTGGACACAACCGAGAGAGTGACGATATAAGAACGAGGACATGCGGTGACACCTTCCGTGTCACCGCATGTCCTTGCGTGAGAGACCGCATGTCCTCATGCGAGTGGATGAGACGAGGCAATGATGAGGAATAGACGCATGGAGATGGGAGGGACGACTAGGATGCGGAGCTGGATAGTGCATACTTAGCGGGACGACACATGGTAGACATGAGCCAGAGACGATACAAGGACGCGACGATAAGACGAGTCGATGATATGTTGCAGAAGGCTAGAAATAGACAAGACAGGAATGTGGTAACTAAAGGCGTGTGTAGAGCGTACGAAACGGGACGAACCACAATAGTCACGAGGCAGGGAGATAGAGAGAACGGTACGAAAACAAAGTGAAGACAGGGGCACAGGGCGTGCTATGAGGGAGGAGAACGAGACATTACGTCACGAAGGGGGCGTCACAAAATTAAGGGTGGCAGAGACGACGCAGGGTCCGGCAGAGCGACGTGCGGCTCGAGGCAGGGAATTGACGGAAGGCGCTAGAGGGGGACAAGGCGGCCGGGCCGGCGAGTGAGGGTGCGGACCGGGTAAGGCAAGCGGGACGACCGTACGAGTGGCCGAGTCTGCAGCCCCACGTCGCCGAGGTCTTTTGTTCTCCCGCCCTCGCGCGCTCCCCTGTCTGGCGCTGGCCGGCGCGACGGGGCGGGTGGAGCGGTGTGGTGCAGGGAGGGGCGGGGCGAGGCGGGGCGGGGCCGGGCGGGGAAGGGCGGGGAGGGACGGGGAGGGACGGGGCGGGGCGGGCTCCCTCGCCGGCGGCGCAGGTATTACGTGTCCTTTTAGCGGTCGCGGGGCGAGGGCGGGGCTAGAGGCAGCCGCGGCGGCCGGCGCCTGTGATAAGCCGCCCGCTGATTAGAGAGCGCGGCTCGCGCCCACTTCGACGGCCGCCCTCCGCGCCCCCCCCCCCGCTCGCTCGGGGCTTCCGTCGCCCACGCACACGCCCAGCGCCCGGCGTACTGCGCGCCGCGGGATTTGTGTCCACCAGGCGCCCACCCCGGCGTCTTTGTGGGCGCCGCCCCCTTCAGCTCACCCTGCCCGTCCGCCCTTGCCACAAGGGATTGCGATTCCCTAAAATGTGGCCGCACCTCCAAAGTCCAAGTTTCAATTTGAGAATTTTTTGTAGCTCTAAAGAGTAACTTCCGTACGTGTTTTGTCTATCTGAATTATTATATTTTGCCGGTGTGCAAAACGTTTCTTTCAACAAACGAAAAAGAAACTCTTCAACGGAGTGCGTCGTTCAAGAGTACTATGTTCCTCTGAGCTTCATTCGCCGATGCATCGTCGCGAAAAAATATTGATTGTTTCTACCACTAAAACGCTATTCTGATATCCAAGTGAGACAAAAAAGGCGATACGTTCATTGGTCTTTTGTTACATATTTATCGCCAAGGCTAAGAATTCAGGGTAAGATTTCACCACCTATCGAGCCGGTTACAACCGACTATTATAATTTTAGTGTTGATGTAGATCAAGAGACAAGTCATGTGAACGATAATTTCTTATTTGTGAAAACCGTGTTTATAATATTACAATATTAATTCAGTAAATACAATTATTTGAATTTTTAGGAAAAGTCCAGTTGTTTTTGTTTATTAAAGTACGGATTTTACAAGTGTAAAGTACGTTTTTCATAAAATTGTATATGAAAATGGGATGAATCTTATACACCAGTGCGTCTCGTATGCGGGCAAATACGTCATCTATATGCTGGTGGTGTTGAATGCTTCTGGAGATATAGTCATGCGAATGGTCTCGGTTTTCTGGATGACATCGCGCCGAAAACAGCGATGCCGACGTCCCTATCATCATAATGTGGTGTTCCTCAGGGTCACGGTGGTAGGCTCTGGAATATAAATACTATTATTGAAATATATGAAAAAGTAGGGAGACATGTTTCTGCAAAAACAGTTTATTGTACTTTTCCAGCGTTACAATCCAAAAGACAGCCAACAATGCAATACATTGTGAGGTCTACCACTCGCCAGAAAAGAAGTGCCAAGTTTGTAGCCATTTGCTGTACCAGACCATCAGAAGAGGTACCAGTTCGTAGTTCGATCGACAATTATCCAGTGGAAAAACGTAGCACTGGGCGTGGTCAGCATAGCAGTGATAATAACTGCCCTAAGTGTACACAATCTCAGTCATCAACTATTCTCAAACATCATACAGAGTAGAGAATTAAACTTTTTGTCATGCAAAAGTTAAGCTGTACGTTAGTTAATACGCCAAAGATAACTTTTTACGTTGAGAACAGGGTAACAGCAAGTTTGCTCGAAAAGTACACATATATTTCCACCACTTCTCACTTTCCACCTCATCACTCCCCTCTTTTTGCTTTTTCAAGAGCGCTTGCAAACAACAGGGGAGCTTCAGGGCTTAGGCGGAATTTTCCGGTTTCCAGGCAGGCGGCGTAGCACAGTCAATTCGCAGAGGCAATTTTCAGCGGCAAACAGCAGCGATGCACCCGCGCTAAAAGGCGGGCAGCGCGCGGGAAGCGAAGCGAAACCCTGACGCAAGAATGACCCCCACGCGCGGGGCGAGTGCGGCAGCGGAGCGGAGGAGAGACGGTGGTGACGAAGGGTTTGGGGTGTCGAGGGGGCGGGGGCGGGGGACGGGCCGAGTCGGGGCGGTGGGAGGAGGAGACAGGAGAAATAGCGGGGCGGAGCAGGGCAGAGCGGGGTGGAGCGGGGCGAAGTGGATGGGGTGGGGCGGAGAAGGGCGGAGCGGGAGGGCGGCGGAGCGGGGCGGAGCGGGGCGGAGCGGGGCAGGGGGGGCGGCAGGGCGGAGCGGGGCAGGCGGGGCGGAGCGGGGGAGGGCAGGCGGGGCGGAGCGGGGCGGAGCGGGAGCGGGCAGGAGGCGGGGGCAGGTGGGGCGGGCGGGGGCGGAGCCCAGGGCGGAGCTGGGGCAGGAGCGGGGCCAGGCAGGGCGGGAGGCGGAGCAGGGCGGGCGATGCAGGGCGGATGCAGGTGAGGCGACGGCGGTGTGTGATGGAAAAGAGGGTGATGGGGGATGAGCAGGAAAAGGGCCGGGAGAGGGCTACCTATTTTAAGCGCCATAAGCGAACGCAGAATTCCGTGAGCATTGTGTTTGCCCATCTCGCGCTAAGCGTTTTCGCGCCGTCAGGCTTGTTCTGGGTGGCGCGTCATGCATCCACACCCCAACCTGCCAACCTGCAGTCTGTTCTCCGACATGGATCTTCACGCAAAGCTATGCCGCTGCACTTCCGAGAGGCGCTTCTGACGGCGAGATATTGGTTTAGATGAAAGTAGGGATGAGGTTGGAATATGAGATAGGGTAGAAATATGAGATAGCAAGGTGTTCGCCTCTCTATAGAGATGTGATTGATCGACTGACTGGTGAACTATGTAGTATAATATCATCATTGCATTTCCTCAAGGGGTCCGGTGACTTTAGTCTTCGAAGTTTTCCGAGGTGAACCTTTGCAAATGACTTGCTTGACTAACAGCAACTAAACACTAAATCGCGCTGTATCAGTCGAATTTTACACACATGACGTCATTCATCCTTCGAGGTCTCTCAAATGGAACATCACGCGCGACCCATCACACGCGACGCCACTTTGTAGGCCCTACCAGGCCTTGTCAAGCCTCACCAGGCCTTGCCACTAGATTCCCATTCGACTCCCATTCTCTGGTTCTCTCCTCTGTAGACTTACATTTCAATTACGCTGCCTACTCTATTCTCTCTGTTCCGCGTTTCGCCATGTTTCTCCACGAAACACAAGATGTGTCGTTAATTCTCCTTGTAGACTTCCTTTCACTCCTAGTCCAACCCGATCCACTTTACCTCCTTCCAGACCCGTTTCGCTCCCCGCACTTTCCACGTTCCATTCGTTTTATCATGTTTAAGAAAATTATACACGTTTTTGTAAAGTATTTTATTACTGGTCAATGTACACTTAATGAACGTAAAGTTAAGGTAGCCTGTCAACAAATTCACACAATTAAATTGCAGAATTAATAATAAATCTAACCTAATCTAACTCCTCGTGCAGTGCTTCGCCACGCTCATAGCTTCATATTTTTACTCCACCCTACTTTTACCCAGCCAAAAGAAATCTCTACTTTGTATACTGAAATGCCAGTTTCAAAGTATATGACTTTCTTCCCATAACTTTGCTGCTTCAATCTAATTCCCTCCAGTAGCCGAAGAATCTCAGATGATTTCCAAACCCCACTATAACAGAGCTGTCTCTTTAGTACCATCAAAACTTCGTGTGATGTCCACCAACTATTCTGCCTGAAATAAAAATTATAGACACCCAAAATTAAAATATAAATAAAACCACCACAGCGATATTGAAATTTAATAAATTTCACAATATTTCAAAAAATGCCGAAGTTACACATTAATAACAACGAAACAAGAAGCGGATAGTTTAAAAGACGTCAGAACTTGAGAATGAAATCCATCGAACACTAAGGAAAGCTAAGATCATAATATAAATTCCAAGAAGAAACGATTACCAAAAAAAATAAAGAATAATGTTTCCAGGTACAGAGTAGAACTAGATTCGAAAATGGTTTAATGACATTCAGAAAATTATTCTAGTACTAAAGTTTCCTCGGAAATTTCTTTTCCATTTTAATCGGCACGCCATTAGATTTTCAATACACTTTCATTTCCACCATATATTTTACACTAACCTACATCATTTTCACAAAACATCCTTTCAAAAATTTCTTCCTCAGATGTTACAATTTATCTTTATTCCTCTAGTTCTACCTCTTCTACAAGAATCCTACTCTTCCCCTCCCTTCTCTTCCGCAGTCTCCTCCCACGCGACGCCCAGACGCAAAATCTTGCTCCGGGCGCGGCTTCGTGCTAAGTGGCGCACTGAATTGAAGGAACTCGAGCAAATAATCGACGCGGTCGAGTTATCAAGTTCTGAGGAAGGCGCCGCCAGGCTGAGCAGGCTACTTCGTGAATGAACCTTGGCTCTGCCCTGCTGTTCTCCTTCTCTGCCTCCCTTCGTCGCTCGTTCTAACGCCCGCTCAACGTTCCGGTCGCCCGTCTCCTCGTCCGCCCACTCCCCAACCAGATTGCTCGCTCGTCCGTTTTCCCGTTCGGCCAGCTCACTCGTCCACCCGCTCTCCCGCCTTCCTAATCACCTGACAGTGTACTCAACAGCACCCGCCCACTTGCCAAACCTCACTTGCTAGCCCTTGCCAATGCCAACCTCGCCCTTGCTCACTCACCCGTTCCCTCAACCATTGTCCAGCTCACCCGCCTACCCACTTTCCCGCCTATCTCTCGCCCGTACCTCGCTCGCCAGCTTGCTCACTCGCCCGTTCCCTCATCCGTTGACAGCTCACCCGCCCATCCACTTTCCGGCCTACCTCTCGCCCGTACCTCGCTCGCCAGCTTGCTCACTCGTCCGTTCCCTCATCCGTTGACAGCTCACCCGCCCACCCACTTTCCCGCCTGCCGCTCGCCCGCTTGCTCACTCGCCTGTTCCCTCATCCATTGCCCAGGACATCCACCCTCCCACTTTACCGTCTGTCTCTCGCCCGTACCTCACTCGCCCGCTTGGTCACTCGCCTGTTGCCCACCTACAACCTCTAGTTTTTATTGGTTTCTCAAAGTAGAATGTTGAAAGAGTACTTTTATAAACAGAACACGGACCGTGCGCGGTCTTTCCTTTCTTATCCTTCACTCATCCTCTCTTCTTACACACACATACATACACTAAAATACGTTTAAGCTCTACATTACCGCATATGTTGACAAGTCAAGGTCTTAGAACTTGTGCGAGCTTGGGCGTAGCTCTCCTGAGAAGATACCTGAAGAATTCCGCAAGCCGACCTGTAGTTCGGCGCAATAACTCACAATCTAGCGAGGGAGATATTACGCTAACTCCCCGGCTGAAACATGCACTACTATTACGGGAGTAATTATCTTATCTGATCACCACAAGGAATACTAAATAATAAATCAATTAATCTTAACGCTCTTTCTCTTATTCTATCGACTACATTCCTATAAATTTTCTTGCCATTGATTCGACCACGCTCTCTCCCATCATCCTGCTCACATATACCCACCCCTCCACTCTTTTGTATTATTCACCGCCCTTTCTCCCATACGGATACTCTGTAACATATTAATATGTAAAAGTTATGGGAGAATATATCAAATGAAGGTTTTGAGCACATGCTCTTCGGTTTACTGCTTAATTCATCTCTGCCGTCAACGCCACCATTTGCAGTTCTACGCCATATTGCCAGGAACTGCAAACGCCCTGTGATCTTGATTTACTGACCAAGTGACCACTGCCTGCAGTATTCCTCTATCTGATCTACCCCTTTTCTCCCGTTCACCTTCTCACTTTTTACTGCAGTCATCACAATCGTCACCGTCATCACACGTAAATCCTATAGATTCTCTTAATCAATTTTTTTTTCGGCCTAATACTATGAATGGTATGAAACTTATAATATGGACCTAATATGAATATACTGATGGTCAGTGATTTGACTTGAATGACGATGAAGCTTTGGGGAAATGAAAAATAGGATAAACGAAGGAGACCCGAAAACTACTTTTTCGCGGGTCTTTCTTATATTTTCAGCAGATTTCATATGGATCGAACGAGATTTGAACCCCAGTACGCAGAGATATAATATGAACGGTGCGACCTCATCGCCACCACTGCCATCGTTTATGTCGCCCATGGTCGCTACCAGCAACACTGCCACCACCCCCGCCTCCCCGCAGCCACTATCACAGCCCCTGCCACCCCAATTACCTTCTTCTTCACCGCCGCCCACCGCCGCTACCACCAGCGTCACCGCCATCACCACCGCCTCCTCCGCCACCTCCTTTCCGCCGCCTCCGTCTATCCCTTTCCACCGCTCCCGCTCCACTCACCACCACAAGCACCGTCCCCGCTTCCCCTTCCTCCACCTCCCGCTCCACTCACCGCCAAAAGCACCGCCCCCGCTTCCCCTTCCTCCACCTCCCGCTCTCTGCCGCCCCCGTCACTGGCACCGCCACCGCCTTCTCCGTCTATCCCTCTCCACCGCTCCTGCTCCACTCACCACCACAACCACCGCCCCCGCTTTCGCTTCCTCCACCTCCCGCATCTCTGCCGCCCCCGTCACCGGCACCGCCACCGCCTTCTCCGTCTTTCTCTCTCCGCCGCCTCCGGATGCCGCGAAAGTTGGGCGCCAGCCTCTCTAATGAGTGTTTACCTTGGCCTGGGCCGGCGGAGGGGCGGGGGTAAGCAATGGAAGCTGCGGTGCGGTGCGGTGAGCTCCACCGTTGTGTAGCATGATTGCAGAGACCGGCAGCGGTATTATGTTGTTAGATGCCGCACCGCTCGCTATATAATGCGGAGGAAGAACGGAGTTGGCGGGATCAACGCCGGCCGCTAACCTCCCGATGGCGCTCTTCCGCTCTCCCTCCCCCCCGGCACGCTCTACCCCCACTCTCCTCCGTCTCTCCCACCGGGAGCGGTAGCTCAGTGCATCAACTGGTGTCACTGCAGCGCCTCTGACCGGGAGGTCCTAGGTTCCCACTCCCCACGGCGGCAGGATTTTCGACACTAGCTCTTCAGCTAGGTCGAATTCAGTCGCTGTCTGGCAGAGAATTCTAGTGGCCGGCTGCTCTGATCGGAAGTTTTCCGGGGTTTCTTCGATCAACAACAGGCGAATTCCGGAGCAGTACCCTATCAAACGGGCCACGAACCGCGCGCGATCTGTCCTTCCTCTTCCTTGTCCAATCCTCTCCCCTTACACAAACACACTTATACTAACATGCACTACACTACCACATATTCTGGGAGACCGGTCGAGAGCTTAGAGCTTGTCCCTGCTGGGGCTGTGCCCCGCTGGTGGGAGAGTCCTGGTTAGGGGGAAACCCCACTAGCCGCGGTAGGTCGGCGCCGGATCTCGCCATCCAGCGGGGGATGATCACCGCCATCTCCCGAGAAAAAAACATGCACTACACTAACGGGACTAATGGCCAAAGCAGTTGACGGGCCGGAAACACGAAAAAATCAATCAATCCGTCTCTTCCTCTCTTCTGTCATATTCCGCCTCGTTCTCCCACGCCCCTCCTGCCCTGACCCAAACTTCCGCACCCCGCGTCGCTTCCTCATCTGTTGCTTTGCCCCGCCCCTCCGTCACTTGCTCCACCCGTCCCTTGCCTTCTCCACCGCTTCCTCACTGATTTACACTCACAAATCTGATTTACATTAATAGATTTTGCTGTAAAATTCATTTCTTCCGGGCTGATGGGCCGTGGTCCAATTGGCGTTGAACGTTGACCACGGCCCATCAGCCCGGAAGAAATGAATTTTATTGACTCCGGCCGTGAAAGCCTTCAATGCTTTATAGATTTTGCTGTGTTTTTGAAATTACTCAGAGAATTTGGAAGGAAACTGGGATGTTATTTTTACCTTCTCGTATACATATTATATACGTAGTATAGAGAATGTTAGGTAATGCTGGGGAAAATCGATTTTAACATTTCATCGGAAATACACGTTTTGGGGTCCGGCTTTTTTCAAAACGCCTGACTGACGGGCTGACTGACTGCTTGACTGACTGACTGACTGACTGTCTGTCTCCGTCTGTCTGTCTCACTGACTGTCTGTCTGTTTATCTGTCTGTCCGCCCGCCCGCCCCCCGCCCTCGCCCCCCCCCCCGCCCACCCTCGCCCCCCCCCGCCCGTCCGTCCACCAGCCCATCCGTTCGTCCGTCTGTGAACACTACTAGCAACTAAACCACACATAGGATTGTTTCAAAATAAAAAATCCTGTATCTGGTACTAGTTGAAGACTTTGAAATTTTGAGAAACATTCTTTAAAATTTGGGGGTACTTTACATTAAGCCCCACGGACACCTTCAAAATTTTCTAAAAAACGAATCCAATTTTTTTCTTTAAATTTATCGTACAAATAGAGTAAAATACATTTATAAAGGTGGCATAGGTCCCTTTTTCGCGGTTAGCTCTGAATTTTCGAAAATGGCAAAAGTTTGATTTTTTTTCGGCATCTTCCTACAACTTTATAGTTGAACAATTTTATAATTGAAGGCAGATTTTTCCATCAATTCAAATTTGCTGTACATAAATAGTCCTTTCATTAAGATCTTGTAGATTTTTTTCTCAAAAACGGCTCCAAATTTTTCTTTAAATTTTTGGGTTAGTGCCAAACGAACCCTATACGATAACATAAACGCAATATTGCTCCATTCTTATGTGTTTTCAAAAATTATAAAAATGTAATTTTTTCACTTGTCTCCCACGTCGGTCATATTTAAATAAGAAGCAATTTCTTCACATTAATGTACTTAAGAGTACATGTGCTTTAAATAATGTCATATCATGTTTCTCGAAAACTCAACAGTTTTCTGTTAAAATGAGCTGAAAATTCCACATTTTCAGAAACGCTCAATCGCATTTTTCTCAAAAATGGCTCCAAATATTTTTCTTCAAACTTTTTCAACGGATAGAGGGAATTAAACTATTAACTATGAAGTAAAATTCATTTAGGTATATTCATTTGTTTTTTCAAAAATTGCACAAATGTATTTTTTTAATATGTCTCGCAGCGTTAATATGCATATTTCCATCAATCTGTATACATTATTGCATTTGTGAGTAGAAGTGCTTCAAAAGACTCTAAATGGTTTTCGAAAACTCAATACATTCCTGTCAAAAAGAGGCTCAAATTTGTCATTTACAGTAATGCTAAATTGCCGTTTTCTTGAAAACCCCTTAAAATTTTTCAATGAATATTTGTATTTAGGACGAGGTTTCACTCTTCTTTAATATTCTTGAAGTAATATTTCGGTTCTACTATTAGGAAATTGAAAAGTTATGAAAGTGTCAAAAAATGTACTTTGAGCGACGATAGATTGCAGCTGGCCAGAGAACGGAGCAAGACCTTAAAGTCAGTCCACATCGAGGAAATTAAAAAAATTGCTACTAGAAAGCCTGTGCCATTCTGTAGTACCACTAGTTTGTTTTATAAAAAAAATAATTTAAAAAATAATTATTAGTGCATTTTGCAGATTAAATTCCACACATTATGATTATTCCACACTTCTTATTAGATTTCACACTTCTGCGTACCACAAAAGTCACCCAGATCTAACAGAATTAATTAATTTCATGTAAAAATCTCACATTACAAAGCGCAATGACTATTTTAAATATATTTTTCAAAGAAAGCCCTCATTAAAAATTGCACCCTTCATCAGACATCATAGGTGGTGATTTGGATGCTCAGTGGTTGCATTCGTTTCTAGGATGAGGTGCTGATTTCTTACTCTCTCTTTTGCAACTTTCTAGTGACATTTTTTGTGAAAGATTACATTCCCCATTTTATGGACCACAGGGTTTAGGAGTGATTAGCTCAGTTATTCCGTTAACGAGTGGATAAATGCAAGTGATGAACCAATTGGAAAACAATGATACACATACGATAGCGGAATTGAGAGATGATATAGTAGCAGCTGAATATCTATAGACAAATTCGATTGATCACGTAAAATGTGTGCGAAATTAAGGAGAATTTGATCATTAGTTCACTATGTTGCTAGGTGGATTCGCTCCCTCCGAGACTAAATCTTAATTGATTAAATTATCTTTTAATTTTCACTATATACATATTCGCTTTGATTTCCTAATATCTCAGCAACTTATTAAATTCCCGTTCCTCGGGAGCTTCATTCTTTTGGAACGGAAGGATGAAATCTTCGAACGTTTAATGCAATATAAGCTAGCCCAGCACTGTCACGTGGCTCACAGTGAGAACAAAGGCACCGACTCCTTAATTCTCTTAGGAATATTTTATTAATGCTGCGCAGACGGTTTTATTAACTTATCTAAAGCCCTCCATTCCTCCCCCGTTTCATGAGGTATCAGCTACTCAATACAGAACACCGAGATTAAAGACGATCACTCCGTCGCCACGTGTCGCTCACAAAAACCTATTGATTCGAAAGACTCGTGGGGCCGAATCTGACGTGAATAAAGCACACATGCTCACCTCTCAGGCCAGCCCCTATTCTCCCCTTCCTAAATAACAATATAGGTTCGTCACCTGTCGGTTTCTTTTTTCTGACGTCATCGACAACAGATGTTCACCGATACACATGAGCCAATGTGACCTTTGTTTCCGAAGTTCTTTGTTCATTGTTCGTATACCTCCCCACTCGCATATAAGAGCCCTGGGAAAGAAACTGACAAAGTATCAGCTGTAGGTGATCCATGGGATGAACTCAGGTTGAGAAGACATGAAGCTGGGACTAGGGCCGTGTACTTTGAATTTCGAGTTGAAAGATTTCAAAACTTCCACCAAATTCCTGATATAAAATTCTTAAATTTAATATTTGTTCATCTTGCATGAGCTATGAGCTATACAGAAAAGAAAATAATAAAACCGTTTTGTCGATAGAAATAAAATTGAGGGCTTTTCCTTTAGCAGTACCGATTAAATTATACAGACAAAAAGTATGTGGTTTGTCATTTAGTTATGATTTTGTTTTATTCTGTCAATTTTTTATTTTCAATTCCTTCTATTACAATGATGAATATGTGTATATGTTAGAAAGAGTTCATATGTTTACACTACAATTACGTTTAGAATTTTCTCTAAAACTGTTCATAAAACCATTGTAATTGAAACTGGTTTGCTGATTGCCTAATTATTATTTTAATAATTAAAGCAAAATTTTAAGGAAGATTAATTTTATTATAAAAAATGTAATCTCCCTTTACTTCTTTTTTATGTTAAACTCCAATTAAATATTGGAGTTTAACACAAAAAAGAAGTAGAGGAGATTACATTTTTTATAATAAAATTAATCTTAAAATAATTAATAAATAATAAATTAAAAACTAAAAATGCTAATTTTTACAATGTTTTCAGTCATACGGATAATTATGATAGATAAATTCATGCAATGTCCGTTTATTTACTATATCACAATGGAAGAATAGTGATATTTTGTTCTTGATGATAACATACAATAAATATGATTTAAAAAATACACCAATAAAATATTTTTTTTGTAGTTTTCAGCGCGTATGGGGGCTAAATGTTTTTCTTTTCAATGAAATTTAATATTCACAACATTCAACTTATCATTCGTAAGACGCATTGACGACGAAGTTACAACTCTTTTTGTTTTGAACCAATCGTAATTGCAGCAACAAACTCTACGTACCACACATTCACACCTTTCATGTTCTTCAATTGGCTCATCGAGTTCACTAAGTTTACTCTTGTTCAGTTGCTGTGTTATTCCAAACCACCTTTTACACAGTTAACTTATGATGAAGTAATGTTGATAATGTCTTGTGTACTGATCTCGGTTCAAGGAGGAGGCTTATACGCTTTGATGGTGTTTGCTAATGATTCCATTGCATGTATACTCTAGAGGCGTTCATGAGAGGTGAATGACTGTGATGGAAATAAATTAACAATAATTATAGGAAATCTAGTGCGGATGCAATATGAATGTCTGATGTTTAATTTTATCACGATAGGTGAATGATGGCACTGTAAGTGGTAAATATTTAAGATTCGTTCAGAAGGGATTGAAAAAAATCATAATTTGAAAAACTCGCCGCTAATACTGCAATGTTAAAACTGCTTCTCGCTATTTTTTAGAGGGTGGTCATAAAAAGTACGTATGAACTGTAAATATTATTGTAATAAACATTTAAGTTAGAGAGTAAACGTCAAAACTGTATTTGTCATTAGTTCGGAAGCTATTGAATGACAACATATCATGACAAACTGCACTCTTTATTTACCCAATTTCTCTGTATCTGCACTCAGCATCGAAGGTAAAGAGAAATATTTTATTATCTAATTTCGACAGCAGATACACACTTGTTCAGAAAAATATACGAAAATTTCCGCAGTGTTTCATCGAACAATATTATCTGGCCACCATTATAAGGGAATGGATTCTGAAGCCGGGTACAGTTGGATACTAGAGGCGTAGGTGATATTGGCTTGTGAATTCCCCGGAAAAAAGTCTTCTGTTTTCAGAGTAAGTCACATGTTGCGGGTTACATTAACTGTTGGAACTTCGCTTAGCATAAAAAAACATAAATAAACCTACTATTTAGAAACACCTATATATTATTTAATATATTTTCTCGTAAAGATCATTGCCTAGTTGAACACTTGATTCCGCTTGATTTGCTTGCACATTGGCTTGCTATTTGTATTCATCACACATCTGGTGCAGTTCTCAGTGACAGATAAATATCCAGCTGTAGCACAGTTACGGAATTTTAGGAGATTATTTCTAATACGTAATTGGATTTGTTGCGATTGCTCATCAGGAAATGTAATCTTCTATGCAGAAACTTTAATCGGAAAGTTCTAGGGTCCCCAATTGTCAATTAGCCAGCGATACTAGTCAGGTAGCTAAATGAACGCAACTTCTGTTTGAAAAATTCTAGCGACCGGCTGCTCTGATCAGTCATTTTCCATGATTTCTACGATCAATACTAGACGATAGCCGGAGCAGTATCATGAAAACCGGATCATAGATCGTGCACGATCTTTCTTTTCTCGTCCTTGTCTCCTCTTCATTCTCTCTCTCTCTCTCTCTCTCTCTCTCTCTCTCTCTCTCTCTCTCTCTCTCACACACACACACACACACACACACACACACACACACACATTAACAAGCATTACATTACTACAAATGATGAGAGATCGGTTTGGTGCTTAAAGTATGTTTAAGTTATGGCCCCGTCAGGTAGGGTACCTGGAGGAAAAACCTTGCAAGCCGAGAATATAACGGACACTCCACTTACGGGACTAATGACCTCGCAGTTGACGCATCTAAAATCAGTATTCACTCGCTCCTTCTTTTAAACAGCAACGAAACTCAACAAAATAAAAATACAATCGTTCATCAACAAAACATCAGCATACACATTTGTTCAAAAGTAATAGTCCTCGAATAATCTGGTTGAGGTCGCTACACCTCTACAAGTACCCCCAGATAAAATGGTAAAAAGTTCCCCTAAAAAAATGTTTTTTTTTTAACTGTAACCCAGTAGTCGAAAATATCTGAAAAAATTCACAACAATTTGTGTGTCAAGAGGAACGTTTGAGATTTTTTTCGAGCGTGTTCCATTGTTCTAGGAAAATAAAAATTATATTTTGTTATTTTTTTCAAAAAATATTTTTTTGTGTTTGAATTTGGGTCTGACAAAATATCAAATAACATTTTTCTAATAGTAAAAGCTGTCTTCTTATTTATCATATTTTCCAGTCAGATAAAATAGTGTTAAGTTCCCGGAAAAAATTAAAATAAAAAAAACACGTTTCTGGCTCGAAGGGTGTTTTGGTGGTGGGATGGGATCTAGGAAACCTTTTAAAAATATTATTTTTATGTTAGAATTATCATGTAACAACTCATACGTCATTTGGTATAGGGGAACTTTTTACCATCTTATCCCTTAGGATGAGATATTTTAATTGTTGTTGATACTTTACATGAAACCATCATCATTCCTTAGCGTATTATACACGTAGGGAATAACTGAATATCAATAAGTACGTTGCAACTTCGGATTCAGTTGTAACAAAAGGTGGGCGCAGCGAGTGGACCCTAGGCGACGCGTGGCGACGCGGCTGGCGGTGATGAATGCGCGTAGGTGTTTTGGTGGTGGGATGGGATCTAGGAAACCTTTCAAAAATATTATTTTCATGTTAGAATTATCATGTGATCACTCATACATCATTTGGCTTAAGGGAACTTTTTACCAACTTATCCGGGGGTACCCTTTGGATGAGATATTTTTATTTATTTATTTATTTTTATTTTACGTAAAAAAACAGTTAAAACTGTGTAAGACGTGCTCTGGGGAGAAGTGAATTCTGTGCACGTTTTCAAAATTCTGTGATCCCTATACTAAGTCATATACTACTTGAATTTTGAGTTAATTAAAAAAACCGCTCCCATGTAATAAAATCTATTTTTAAGGATCAAAGAGCAATAAATTTTGGGCTATTATCCATGATGTCCTTCGATAATTTGAGTAACTTATACCTCCACTGAATTCTAGAAGTCGTGCACAGATAATGAAGTTACATTTATTGTTGTTGATACTTTACAAGACACCATCATCATTCCCTAGAGTATTACACACGTAGGGAATAACTGAATACAAATAAGTACGTTGCAACTTCGGATTCAGTTGTAACAAAAGGTGGGCGCAGCGAGTGGACCCGGGCCGGCGCGCCGCGTGGCGACGCGGCCGGCGGTGATGAATGCGCGTGGGCGGGCGCGCTTCCCATTGATGGATGGGCATTCGAGGGCGCTGCCCATCATCGCGCGAGTGCGAGTCGCAATTCAAGTGGCATGTTTACTGGCCGATCCATCTTTCGCCGCTCGCAGCCGCTTCGCGCCGCTACTTCGGCGCGTCCGTCGGCGCACAGCCGTGTTGAGAGGCGCTTCGTCAAACGAACGCGAATCCGGGCAGCCGACGCGGCCCTCGATGAAAACGAGGGATGACCACCTGCTGGTTCCAACCTTCTGCCAAGGTCGATCAATTAAACGGAATTTTTTACATGGGTGGACGAATTGAATGTGGGACGCTTTGTTGCAACATTGATTGTTTGATTGATTTTTTCGTGTTTCCGGGCGCGTCAACTGCTTTGGTCATTGGTCCCGTTAGTGTAGTGCATGTTTTTTCTTGGGAGATGGTGGTGATCTTCCCCCGCTGGATGGTGAGATCCGGCGCCGACCTACCGTCGGCTAATGGGGTTTCCCCCTAACCAGGACTCTCCCACCAGCGGGGCACCGCCCCAGCTGGTACAAGCTCTATGTTCCCGACCGGTCTCCCGGGATATGTGGTAGTGTAGTGCATGTTAGTGTAAGTGTGTGTGTATAAGGGGAGGGATAGGACAAGTAAGAGGAAGGAAAGATCGTGCGCGGTCCGTGGACCGTTTGGTAGGGTACTGCTCCGGCATTTGCCTGGTGGTGATCGGAGAAACCACGGAAAACTACCGATCAGAGCAGCCGGCCGCTAGAATTCACCTCCAGACAGCGACTGAATTGTTGCAACATGATACACATACAGAGAGAATCGTTTCAGATGGAAGAAACATCATCAGCGTCTTCTCCTCAATTAGATAAACAAATGTTGCTAATGCTTTTGTTCGTTTTTGCACCGATGTGTTTTGACTATTGTTATTTTAAAACGCCCGGAAGGTTTGCTCATAGTGAGTCGAAAATGTGATAATTATAAACGTCTTTGATGAATAATCTAGTGTCTTCGGATACAAACGAAGAATAACGAAAATTAGTGAACTGACCGAATTGGGTTAAATTGACGGCAGCCCTATATCGTACGTAGCCATGTAATCGTGCCCGGTTTAAGGTACTCTTTGTCCGCCAACCGACCGTCGAAATTTCAGTACACTCGCTGTTCACAATGACTGACCTCCCGAGTTTGCAACAGCGCTCCGAACCTCACGATGATATACAGACTGCAGCCAAATCGAAAAATGACAAGAACCACTTTCTACGGAAATCTTTGCTTCTGACAAGACATCAGTGGAATAATGATGTACGATAATGAGGAAAGAACTGCTGTGTTGTTTTCTCTTCTGAAATGTCTCACTGTGTACTTCTATGAATCCATTGCCCTGAGGATCCTTTTAAACACATCGGACTTGACCCTCTCATGAGGTCATAAACAGTCAACCCATATTTCGTGTACATGCGAAGAACAGTAGACTACAAAAAAATCTTAATCCCTTTTATAATGCTGGTGACATACGTTTGCGTAATATTCAGTGAATAATTGCCAGCCTTGCCAGTCGTAACACCTTATATATACCGCCGACCCCTGTTACAAAATTGGCATAGAAACTCGTATAAAGTGTAAATTATAGGTTTAAATTATACTATTGTTTACATTTTACTATGTTTTTTAGCCCTTAGCTGAGGAGGTGGGAATTTAGTCACACTGGTGCCGACATGGAGTCCCGTGGACTTTGCAAAACGGTGTTATGTAGCTTAAAAACTCCAGTTAATGCACTTAACAGCTTATTTTTGTATTTTGAATGAGATATTCCGGATGAATGACTATAATTAAGTTTGTACACATTATTTAAACAAAACCATATTTGATATTTTAAATATGATTCGCACACAAAATTAAATTAGCTTAAAAACAAGAAAGTAAGTACAAAAATAGAAAAATACAAATATACCTACAGATATGAAAAATAATTAGGATACAGAACAAATGTTTATAATTGTTTTCAAAATGTATAATTTACAATTAATATTTGCATTACATAATTTACAATTATATATATTTTCAAATTATTTTCTGAGAAATTATTTTCTTGAAAATATTTCTATCAACTGATACGATTTCAGACAGGAAAAATTTCGTTCAACTTTTATACTTGTCTGTGTCCCGAACCTCACTTTACGTACGTGTGCACGCTGCTAAAACGTTCTTCTACCTCGTAGGGCAACGTCTGTTCCGAGAAATTCCATGAAATTGAAACGCAGTGCAGCTTTTCGCTAAGCTTCGTGCCCGGACGTAAGGTCAAATGTGACTTGATCTCGTATTGGCAAGTTCGGCGAAGACGGGCAAAACGATGGCATGATCCGATTGGGAAGATAGATCCTAGCATGCGTTTGCTGAGCGGCCGCAACAGATCTTCCGCGGCAGACCGATTCCTGCTGCAATAACTCCTAAATTTTAATATGCATTAGGCATCATGAAGGATACAGACCCTCACTTCTTATGGCAACAAAATGCAGAATTGATACATATTAAACGGCACTAGGGTTTCATAGACCACCCGAGTGCACTCATGGGCTAAAAACTTTTTTCTTAAACGAAACGTATAAAAAAGATAAACTAAAAGAAGTTGATGATGTAAAAGTTTTATTTTAAGTAATAACATTTTTAATCTATCCAATTCGTCCAATAAAATCCCAAAACGTGCAATTGTCAGGCAGCATTACCTAAAACGTGCAATATCATGCAGTAACCCCCAAACGTGCAATTTCGTGCAAAATAAAACAAGTACTAAAATAACGTCCGTTTCATGCTTAAAATTTCTGTCAAGGTTTTCGTCCAATTTCCAGTTAGCAAACAAAAGGTGAAGTAACACAGGAATCCGGTCTTTACTTATAAATAATCGTACGCTGCAGATCTATACTGATAGTCCCATTGACTCAGTATCCTGACTATCCCATTGATTCAGTGACTACGTGTCCGTACAAAAACTTCCGTACATACTACACACGTGTCCGTACAGAAACGTGTGTAGTATGGTTGCAATGTTTCTTTGTGAAAAAGATTAGTGCCGTTTTTTTGAGAAAAATTTGAAAATGCTTTTGTATCTTCATGTGGAGAAACCTCAAAAATCAAAATATCCGTTTGAAATTCCCAAAGCCTTGAGATCATTCATATCGATTGGGGAATATCAATTTTTAAGAGCATTGGCTGTACAGTTCAGGCGTTAGCGTTGACCAGAGACGGACAGACAGACAGACGGACGTTTTGCTGTCAATCGATTTTTCGGTATTAAGAAGCTATAAAACATGGATTCTGGCTACACCACGTGTTAGAGGATTTTTTCTAAATTTAGCAACAGGATTTATCCACTTTTTCGAGCTTGGGAAAAATGATTTTTCTGCTGAAAATTCCCCATTTTCCAGCGCACAATTACAAAACTCTCTTTTCTGAGGAGAACTTTGTAGACGAGAAAGAAAGTAATAAAATGTAAAGTGCCAGTGAAATTTCAAGAAAAGTCTGTGAGAATTATCCCATTGGTTGTTACATATCTGGATGTTTTGTTATTAAGAGGAAAATTAACATTACTCCAATGATCAAATGTTTGTATATTAATGTTTGTATAAGAAATTTACGACATTTAAGACACCGAAGGTGTCTTCTTGGCTTCTAGGCTTTTCAAATGCTACCCTTTACACACTGATCTTAGCCAAAGGTCGAGAAGCCAATACCTATTTGTTGTTTGAACAACGACAATTCTTATTTTTATCAGTAAACTATCTCGATTACTATTGAAAACATGTCAACCATCAAGTATCCAAAACTACTGTCTGCAATGAGACCCTTGTCACATGGACCAATGTCTCCGATTACAGTACCAATAAAAGGTTTGCCGGTGAATACTGTCAGTTCTTCCTCTTTGGTGAGAGAAAATGATGTTAATATCATGGAATAACCGGAAGAATTAACTTCATTAACGTGTTTATTATATGAATGCATCTTGCGAGCTAGAGAAAGACATAGGGAAGTCAGAGCTTGGTTGAAAATAATACTTTTAGCGTCAAGTCACAAGTGTAATAAATTGCCCACCACTTGTCTCGCAGAAAATTTTTGTAACCTCTCTAAATATCAATGAATTGTTAAAAATGTACAGACACCAAATTTTAAAAAAAAGTTTTTTCAAAGGCACAATGTTAGCCAGTAAGGATGGTGGCTTTAGAAATAATGTGTAATAACAGCTTAATCTTGGGACTCATTCAGAGATGTTATCGACAATTATCTCACTGAAAGAAAATTTTTGAACCGAATTTTTTTTCGTTTCATAAATCAGAAGAAATAAAAGAGGTCATCTTCGTCAACATACTAGCTTTATTAAGATAGCCGGCCCTGCCTGCACAGTCGACCGACTTTTGCCGAAAGCAGCGAAACTGACGATGACGGCAAAGCCGTCGAAAGCCGGCTATCTTAATAAAGCTAGTATGTTGACAAAGATGACCTCTTTTATTTCTTCTGATAAGAACGTCAACAACACCAAATTAGAATTCCCACGTTTCATAAATGTTTGTGTTAGTTTAAGAAGGAATACTTATGTTTAATTTACAGTTCTGTATACACCTGATGATGTGCACGTTTTTTGTCTATTAAACTTTGTTAAATGAAACTACTACTGAATGTTTAAATACTTTCACATTTATTGATTGTCCAAAACAACTGGAATCGTTTTGATATATTATAATAACGGGCGATCGCAACTTGTTAAGAAAATAGAAAACCTACATATTCCACACTAGCTAAATTCCATGCAAAATCCGAAAACATTTTGAACAACACGTTTTACCAGCTCATTTAGTAAAGTGAAAGTATTTCATTCCCTCTCACCTTGCGCGGTATACATCATTTCCACCGAGCAGCGCTTTTCACCGCCAGCTCTTGCCATAGCGCTTCCGATTTTCGTTAAAATTCCTCTCCCCCTCTAAACCCACTTCCCGCGGGCCTGCTCCCACGCACTACCTTTAATGTCTTAATTTGCGCCTGCATCGCCTTGCGTGGCAGGGCAGGAAGACGCTCCGGTCATGGCGCGGGAAGCATAACGGTGAAGGGTGTGTGGATAGAGAAAGAGAAAGAGAGGGAGAGAGAGAGAGTAATAGAATCATTGACTGAGATCAAGCACGATTCTATGTAAATAATATTGGGGCATTTATTTTCCACGCTCACATCAATGACAACAGGTACCTAATCTACGAGGGCGGTGAAAGTGGCGAGGGCATGGGGAGGGCGGCGAGGGCGGCGAGGGCGGCGAGGGCGGCGAGGGCGGCGAGGGCGGCGAGGGCGGCGAGGGCGGCGAGGGCGGCGAGGGCGGCGAGGGCGGCGAGGGCGGCGAGGGCGGCGAGGGCGGCGAGGGCGGCGAGGGCAGCGAGGGCGGCGAGGGCGGCGAGGGCGGCGAGGGCGGCGAGGGCGGCGAGGGCGGCGAGGGCGGCGAGGGCGGCGAGGGCGGCGAAGGCGGCGAGGGCGGCGAGGGCGGCGAGGGCGGCGAGGGCGGCGAGGGCGGCGAGGG